>JAABKJ010003546.1:0-25814 GCA_011634705.1 Andricus grossulariae | reverse complement strand
TATTGGAGAAACCGGGAGGGCGGTGAGCCAACGTGTAAAAGAACATGAGAGTAAAGTCAGGCTAAAAAATTTCACGCCATCAGCTCTAGCTGAGCATCATATTGAAACCGGACATAGCATTTTATTTGACAAAACAACCGTTATCGCAGAAACGTACAATATTTTTCCAAGAAAACATAGAGAAGCAATCGAAATCTTAAAACAGCCTAATAACATCGATAGGGACAATGGATATAAAACCAATCCGATTTGGCTTTCCATCCTCCCGGGTTTTTTAAAAGATTTCATTGGCCAATCAAGTTCGAGCAGTTCCTACCATGGGGCGCTCTGGCCAATCATAGGCATCGTAGGAAATCCATATAAGAACAAAATAACCAGAAATTTCAGTTTCAGGTGAGCCCTGAAGAAGTGAACTGAAATGTTCACGAAACGTCGGCGAGTTTCGTAGTTTTGCACACGATTCAAAACCGAAAAAGCTTTAAATTTAAAATTTCAATTTATCATAATGAATCTTCGTGAAAGTATTAAATCCATTAGGTATATTGTTGTTATCATCCATACCATGAATTTGAAGAACAGCAATATAAATTTTCCAAATAAACCTAAACATTTCAAATCGACGACATTCCAAAGGTCGAACAGACTCTTATAGCCAGATACTTCAAAGTCACCTAAAAATATCCAAAGTCGTCGAGAAGTTTCCTACTAGTAAACTTGTTAACGACCAGTAGAAGACTATGGAAGCAGCATTAGAGAAGAATTTGGTAGAGTGCAATTTTAAAAAGTCATCTCCGGACTTGAAGATTGCTGCTTGTCGTCATCTGTTTGAGCGAAGTGTTCTGAACTTGGCTCAATAAAGCTGTTAGAGGATAAGAACCTTGGTCGAGAGCTAAGTTCAAAGTGTTCGACAGCAAATACCTCCCGAGGCCAGTAATACTGTTAGCTCATATTCCTTGTGTACTGCCGTAACTGCAGGCCTCACCATGTGTTAAAGAGGACCAACATGAAGATCCTCTCAAAAACCAAAACAATATCCAACGACAGAGCTCAAGCTCTCCTTCTTTAAAATGTTGAGGAGACAACTAAAAGCTAAAATAAACACTAGTTAACCCCGATCCAGTCTGAATTTTATCCAGATAATTCTAAATCACGCGAAGGGAGCGCCTGCTATCTTAAGCAGACATCTGAGTAAACGTAACAAACGGCTTTTGCCTCAATACCAAAAACTTGATCCTACAAGGTGAAAGTGAAAAGCATGTGTAATAATAGCAGATCAGTAATTTATGATAGATCCGTCGAAACACCTAGGGCAGCACTTTATGTCAGATGTAATATTCAGTTTATTGGATTAACAAGGTTTTGTTCCAGAGACTCAATGAAAATAAAGATCGAGCACTATTTAGGAGGCAAGCGGCAACGTATTTTGCTTTGCATAGCTCATGGGATGGGATGCTTACGTACATCACTCGACTTGGAGTAGTAAGGACATCAACTACATGGATGAGTTTTTATTAGATTACCATTCACCAACTGATTTAGTTTTACTCAATCAGAGGGATATACCTAACTTTGTGACGTCTATATATTACGACTTTATTTGATTAGACCTAATGCTCGAGGTAATTATGGACATGTTTAGGGGTGACATGTATTGTCGGATACGTTTCTATTGGATCATACAGAGATATGCCTCTTCTTGAGAGCCGATACACCTGTGACTAAGAGGTATGGGAACCCTAAGTCAACTGACTAGGATACTTGTGGGAACAAAGTTTATCAGGACAATTGTCCTCTACGTATTAAAAAAGCAGACCTGGATATATCCCAGTGGAACCCTGGCCTTGAGGATCTGAAACAGGATACAAGACGCCTTTTCATGGGGTCTTCTTTGTTTCGTGGTTTTAAAAAATCGATTTGTTTTGCATATTTCGAATCTAGAAGGTATTAGAAACGTGCTCTGATATTGTGAGCCAATGGTACAACTGTACATCGGCGTATCTCAATTAATACGATCATTTTTTTCAACTAACAAGTCCACGTGAACAGACAGGATACTCCCAACTGTGCACTTCTTAATCAATACGATCAGATTTTAAGTGACAAGTCCGCATGCAGGGGATAGGACAAGCTTGCATAGGGCAAGTTGTTCCCACTAAATGCATGTCTTCCCCAGCATCACGTCCTCAAACATAGAATCGCCGCCAGACATCGCTTCCTCCATTTACATGGTGTCCCTAGGCATCTCTTCTACCTAGGTTCTATCTAGGTTCGTAAGGGAATCTTTTCCACTCATCGCTGTCAAAGTCTTCCATGGTCGGAAATTCCCTTGGCATGATTTCCGCAGTAAAATAAACAGTAACCAAAACAGAGGTTATCGATAGGCAAGCCTCCCCCGGACATCAAATACGCAGTAAAATATTGAGACCCTAAAACTATGACATGAAGGAGTAAGCCTTCCCTGGGCATCACTTCGCCATTCAAATATGAAGCAAGTGACACAGATGGACAAGTTATCCCCAGGAAAGCTTTCCCTGGGCATCACTTCCACGAGGAAATATGAAGTGCATGTTAACATGTTGATACTGTGTATGAGTCTTCATATTTAACCAGGGAAGTTATGCCCGGGGAACACCTGGATGTAAGTGCTACTTATTTATATTGGTGGCGGTTTGTTTGGGTGAATTAAGCAGGGACTTTGATATATCTGACACGAATAGTTTATGGCCGAAGGTACGCATAAATCTTATGGCGGAGAAATTTGTGGAACATGTTTTTTTAGCGGTGGCCAGACAAAGACTGGAGGTGAAGACCAGCTTAGCGCGAAGACCCGAATAAAGCCGAACACGCACGAAGCAGAACCGATGGGTCTGCATTCGGCCAGTAGAAATGAACAAGTAGTTTAAACTAAGGACATCACTTCCCGCATTTATTTTCCTTTCTTCACATCTAGGAATAAATTCTAAACATACCGGCCACCTTGCGAGCTTCTAAATCTTCAGAAATAAGCAAGACAACCAATTGTGAGATGGGTTGGTCAAACTCAGAATGCGCAGTTTTGACATGAACAACTTGAAAGGCCCAGTCTCGTCTTATAATACATTTAGTAACACAGGTCAATTCCCACTTAGCGGGGAAAGGGTTACGTTCCTTGAAAGTACAAGATCTTCTACTTTATGATTAAGTAGACGTGGAAAACACTTGATTCGCTGCTGCAATGATTGTAAATAAAATGCCAAGCCGTGCCCTCTGATGCTGAATGGGATACCAAATTTGGTTCCTCCTGTACCTTCCGGAAGGCTTGCGAAAGCCATAGATTAGCACCGCGAAAATTTGGGTCATTATCACTATATAAATCAGTCGCAATATCGCGTTGCGAAACAAAATGTCCGAATGTCACAATAAACAAGGCTGTAGTATAATCATGAACTAATGATAAATGTATTGCTTTTACAGCAAAGCAAACGAAAATCGAGATCCAAGCCTTGTGTGATTTTATGCCGCGACTCGAACTGGAGCGAACAAATTATGGACCAGCGAAGTCATCTCCAGTATGATAAAAAGGACGTAAGACGACCGTCTGGGGGCTGGAAGCTCGCCCATCAATTGAGTCACTGTTTTATCTCTATCACGTACGCACACAGGGCAACGATGGACAATCGTTCTAACTTCACCGCGAGCTCCAATAATCCAGTATTTGGTACATGCCATGTAAAGAGTTAATTGAACTCCGGCCTGGAAGAGATTGCGATGAAATTGCTCTGATATAAGACCCGATATCACATGCTTTGGGAAAGTGTCAGGAGATTCCTAATACCCTAATAATTTTGATTGACGTAACCGGCCAACAAGACGAATAATCCCGTCACGATCGATAACTGATTCAAGCCTTTTCAAAGGAGACTTAGTAAAGAGAGATTCATCGTTCTTTAAAGAAATAATTTCGCGAGCAAACGATTGAGTTTGAACGTAACGTATCCAAAGTAACGAAGGGCCATTAATGTCACTAGCAGACAAATACCTAGGAAAAACAACCTTTTCTTTGAAATCATGACGGCACGAAAAACATATGCGGTGACACGAAGAAAGCGCGACCAAGAGGACTGTAGAGAAAGGAAACTAGATTGCCAATCATTTTTTATTTCAGTTTTAGTCAGTAAGGTAGCGGCTACGTCATATTTTAAAGAGTCGAGAGCTAGTGTATTGCACTGAGGCCAAGCAGCTGAGGAGCTAGACAGTCATGCTGGGCCTTTCCACCAAAGAGAAAAAGTTAGTTAATCTTCTGCAGAGAGGCCACGTGAGGCTCTATCAGCTGGATTCTGTTTGGAGGTACGTGACTCCATAAAGCAAAGGATAATTTAGTTTGGATAGTAGATACGCGAATAGCAATGAAAACAGGCAAAGTAGCTGGCTGCTTCTGCAGTCAACTAAGTACTATCGTAGAATCCGTCCAACAGAAAATAGGCACGTCAGCCCATTGAAGAAAACTCACCACGAATGGAATGAGCCTTGTCAATAGAGTAGCAGCGCATAGTTCAAGGTGTGGAATACTCACAGACTTGATCGGGGCAACTTTTGTATTAGCAATAAGAAGATTAACTGCAATTTCACATGATTCTGTAATGATACGCCAATAGACAACCGCAGAATAAGCTAGGCGAGATGCATCGAAAAAGCCGCGTATTTCAATAGAATTAATATCGCTACCACAGGAATTCCACTTCGGAATTGAAATCAAGTTTCTGTAACCA
Organism: Andricus grossulariae; assembly: GCA_011634705.1. Taxonomy (NCBI): domain Eukaryota; kingdom Metazoa; phylum Arthropoda; class Insecta; order Hymenoptera; family Cynipidae; genus Andricus; species Andricus grossulariae. The sequence continues at coordinate 21,066 of JAABKJ010003546.1, read as the reverse complement.
CAGTTTTTAAAGTAAAATTTTTGCAACGATGGTAACTGGAACTAGCCAGCCCATAGGGTCATACAACTTTGAAACTGCCGGGAGTATTAAGCGTTTTGTAGAAATCTCATCATGAATTTCATTAATGTAAAAATGAAATGCATCATCTGAAGGACTTCATAAAATTCCCAGAACCTTGCACCTCGAGGAATTATCAAATGGAAGTTCTATGGCTAAACTTCATAGTCTGACTGTGATCTCAAAGAACAGGATGATGCGGGATAAACACTCAGAAAGAATCATCACCATCATCATCCATTGGACCAATGTGGGACATGTGACCAAGCAATTAATATTCTCGCACGAATGCATGATAATTAATATAAACATCCTCATGTTGTTCAAGACGTTTTTCTAAATTTAATAGCGGAAAAATTGCGATATCGCGAATGTCGCCAAACTTTGTGGGTGGTTCACTAAAGGGAACCCTAACCATGTATCGGCCGTTAGAATCTCGTGAATGTGTCTCAGTGAAATCAGCCTCACATTCAAGCTCTTTCTGGGTTAATAAATTCGGTTTGGGAATCTCTTCAAACTCCCAGAATCGACGAAGCGCCTCATCAGTTTCAATATCTGCGGAATAATGCACATTTATGTGAAACGCTTGAACACCGGAAATTTTTACAGTTTGACAAAAAAGGCCAAGTGCTTTCCTTCCTTTTATATAACATTTTTTCGTGCTCCCGCAAGACATTTAAAGTTCTTGGTTCGCTAAAAGGTTTTTTTCAGCTTTGAAAGAAAAAACATAGAACCGCTTGCAATATTTTATATGAAATGTAATTTTTGAAATTCTATGAAATTTTTTCAAACATCTTGTAGCATCTATTGAAATTCTATCGAAATTTTACAAAACGTTTCAAAATTAATTGTAAGCTATTGAAAAGGCTCGAAATTATGAAAACCTTAAAATATGTGGTGTACATGTTTGGAAAAAGCAGGAATCACATCGTTATAACAAAATGGTTATAAATTGACAAAATATACACAAGCCGGTAGGAAAATTCTACTGCATTGGAGAAAATGCCCGATGTCCTCTTATTTGAAGAAATTGAAGCATTCTGAAAGCACTTAGGACACATAGTGGAAGTCATTTGTGTATTCGGTGACTGCCAGAGAAACAATTATACCATTTAAAACAATTGCTCAATGTTTAGCCTGAAATGTTTAGTCAATTCATGTTTTGACGTATTGTAGTCATAATCGAAGCGGTACAAATACGTGGAAAATAAAGTATTTTACATTAAAAGTATATTGAACTTGTAATTTGGATCGTGATCTTCTTCACTGGTTTTTAGTTTGAGTACCTAGCCTGTTTGACAAAGATATTATGAAAAACTTTTGAGCTTACATGATATTCACTAAAACTTCAGAAACTTTTTCCTAAAACCTTCTGCTACTGGAATCTGAAAGGTAACTCGACGCAGGTGCACTTTTTAGTAAAATCTAAAATTAACGTTTTTAATTTATTCCAATGTAATTTTGGCTATACATAGAATAAACCTATGATATTGAACTATATGCTTTATATTGTGCCACAAGGAAAATGCTTATTTTATTCTTTGAATCGGGCAATAGATTATGGTTTGACACATTAGGCTTTGTTCAGATAATGAAAACTTTCCAATCATTTAAAATAACAACTGCTGTAACCTAAAACGTGGTTGGTTGTAGTAAAAAATATTGCTTAAATCGTTATAATGGTCTCTCGGATTTTTTGAAAACAATATTTTCGGTATCATTAAAAAAAATATATTTGCATAAATTTCTTAGGGTAACTAAAATAAAATCATGATAAGGAATAATATTTGTACTTTATTTCGCAACGTAATAATAAGCAGTCCTGGCAAGAGATGCAGAAATTAGTAAAACATACATTTAGTGCAATAGATTTCAATACATTATACAGCTTTAACAAAAGTATGACGGTCGTTTTCATAAAATATTTGAGACTAAACAATATTTGATTAGAATTTGAAACTGAATATGAAAGTTTTATCATTAAGCATATGAAGAATCGTTTTGTAAAATCAATTATTGTTGAATTTTTGATACTCGAACTGCAGTTGAATTTGAAAAATCATAAATCGATTTATACTCAAAAGTTGGTCAACTTGAAACGTTCATTAGTAAAAGATTAATTTATAAAGCTTTTAATTTTTAACTGCTTAAGGCTTCCAAACTGCATTATAAAATTGTTCAAACTAAAAATTTCCGCTCAAAAATGGAGACGTAAAAAAAAAGTTTTTTACGTAAAAAATAAAGCATAAAGACCGCGTGCAAATGGAATAACGGTGTGTTCATTTGGGATTTACACACGAAATACTCTAAAATTCTTTCTGATTGGGTAACTGTGGCTTGATGGACATTCCGCCATTTCTTCTGTGGTCAATTCTTCCACCGCGCCGCTGTGCATGTTTATTTTTGCCCGTTTTCCTCCCTTATAAAGAACAGGCTCGATAACAGGTTTATATATTCCACGAAAAACCGCTTGTCTGTTTGATTTTTCTAATATTGCAAGGACGTCACCATTGGACGCTGATAATACAATGTGTTCTTTGTTTGGAATCGGCCTAAGCTGACTATTTCTTGTTCTCAATCGAAGTGGTTTATCAGGAGGAAAAGCATATCTTCGAAGTTCGAATGTCCGGTGCGGATTCTTGTAGGGAATAAGTCGAATAAATCTAAGTTCTTCAAGTTTAAATCCAAGTATACGAGAAAAAGGATGGTTAGCTGGAGAAGCCCTAGACTTGGCACGAAGAGGAGGCTCTCCAAGTTGAGACCCGAGCCTAGCATGGAAAGGTTGATCGGCACGTAGAGGAGACCTGGACCTGGCACGAAGGAGAGGCTCCGCTGGAGAAGGTGACCTGGCAGGAGAATGAGGCGTGGTAAGAGGAGGAGTTCTTTCTGGGGAATGTCTGTCAGAAAAATAAGGTCTGCTGCGTTGAATACCAGGAATAGGCTCGCCATTAGGCAAACATTCGAACGCTGAACTTAATTCTGCAACAAGAAATAGAGGATTAAATTTTTTTAAAGAACAAAATTGTATGTTAATATATCATGCGTTATGAATGTGGTTTCAATTATCGAACTAGTTGTTAACATACTATTTACACACAGTGAATGCTAGTTCATTTTTTTGATCCCGAAATTGAAAAATTTAATAATAGGGTTAAAGAAATGTCCACTCTTGACTGAAGCACCTTCATGTGATATAAAGAGGTAGATCTGAATTTAATTTCATTTCGGAGTGATTAGGGTGAAAGGTGTCATATTGTCATGAGTAAGAGGCTAGATCCTGTAGGTTATTGGATCACCGGATGGAAGACAGAAAGCGTAAAAGAAAAGACGGGAGAGGGTGAAAGGTTGTGACATAGTGCGAGTTGTCCAGGTTTTCCTCCCCTCTGAAAAACTTCTCTTAGATTCTGGGTAGCAAAAGATATGTGTTTTTGTAATTTTCAGGTTTTTATCAGCCTTTTCTAACACTCGAGAGCATTTACAGTGAGAGGGAAGGAGGGTAATGTAAGATGCCAGTAGGGGACGGGGTGAAAGTGGTTGCTGGCTGCATGCTGAAGAGTTCCAGTACATGACGAGGTGGAAAGTTGGTGGTGCCTGCGTACTCGAAAGTTGCAGTACGCGGCGAGGTGAGAAGGGGGTTCTATCGCCGATATAAAGACCGGAAAAAGGTCTCTCTTACATTACAATACACAGAGTGCTGCCTATGTAACTTTTGGTCAAAACTCTTCCCCTCTTCCCCCTTCAAGTTGGACTGGGGTTTAAAGGTTCCTTAAGGGGTCAGGTCTGGACCGGACACTTGCTGGACCATTTAGGTCCCCGGACCCTCTAAAAATTTAGGGTTCCGACCCCTGGGTAAGATAAAGAGGGCGGGGCAAGGGAGGGCACAATGTATGCTGCTAGTAGGTGACGAGGTGGAAGTGGGTGGTGTCGATATTTGGAAAGGTTACTGATATATTTATTTGAAAGTTTGACATTTGTGTTTCTGGTGAAAACCCTACAAAAATCTGTACTAAAACATTGTCGACATGGATACAGTAATCTTCCCCTTTTCTTAAAGTAAAATTACCAATATCTTTTAAGAGCCGTTTGGACTAGTAATGGAAATAACATTTAAATGAAGGAAAAAATCTTATTTATGCCATTATTTAATTTTATTCTAATTTTCCTCTCTGTGCTTCACCTATCAATGTTAGAAAAGGCTACAAATTTTGAATATTTTTACAGAAAACAAACCAATATCTTATACGATTGAATTTATCTATCAAATTCTTACTTTCTACCTAGTATTTTATTCACATATGGACCAAATTTTGTTGGTTTTGTTGTATTCTGATCTTATCACTTTAATACAATATTTTAATATAAAAATCAACTGAAATCTCTCCATATTAGTTAATATCCATCCACATATACAGTGTGAACTATATTTTGTATTTATGAATGACGTGCACAGTTCGATGCATACCATCTGTGCTCGTTTGGCTCGTCCAAAATTGCTCCGAGCAGATTAAATCACAAAAACTCTGATTCATGTACAGATTGAAAAATATTCTTAAAATTATAGATATACTATATGGTTATATTCACCAATGGAAATGAGGATAAAGGTTAAGGATGAGACCAGAGTAGAGACAATCCTCATCTTTTCTAATTCCTGGAAAAACTGATTAATGTGTAGATATTGATGAAGAATTTGATTAGTAATGTAACTAATGTATATCTTAGTGATTTACTATCGAATATAGTCTATACTATAGTCGTTATCTCTTAAATCAAAGGCGCCAAGCTTATACATCTGAGATATTTACATTTTATAAGAGTCAGGCCTTGGCTTAGTCGCAAGGAAGAAAATGGGCTACAAATTTAATAAAACTGATGTCACAATTTACTCAATCTTTAACGTTTCAGGGGAAGCTGAGTTTCACATATGTCGAATCATTGTTGTTAATATTATTATATATGACGCCTGCAGGATTTTATGATATTTCATAACATTTCAAGATTCACATTTGATTTCAAATATTGCAAGCGGTACCAAGTTAGCATAGTTCTTGTTTTGATCACGAAAAATGTTAATAACATGATATGTTTCTAATAGCTTTGAAAAACGCACAAAAACAAAATAACAACAAAAATTGAATTTTGTTTTTTTCTACAATTGTATTTATATTAACACATTTTATTACTAGTAATATGTGTAATATGTATATCAATAATAACATTTTACATTTAGAAAATTTTGGATTGAGAGATCATTTTGTGTCTATAAATGGGATTTAGATAAAAATTTCAAATAGTTTGACGTCAGCACAATTTTATTGTATATGTACACCACATTTCGAGAACGATAACGTTCTTGTCTGTATCTAATTATTAATTTTATGTTTGCATTATATCTAAAAGACAATATTTGTGCTAAAGTAGTTGACGTGCCTTAAATGAAGTCTCTAGATAAAAAAATATTATACAATATTAAAAACTGAAATTATATTATCAGTAAAACTTCAAAAAATAATTAAAATTTAATTAGTGAAGTCTTATCTTTCCAATTAAATCATTTGCTACAACCCTACTGTTAACAATAAAAAAATGAACAAACATGTTTATTAATTTAGAGAAATTTTTAATTAAAATAATTTTTTTGTAAGTTTCAAAGGGTGGGCTAGAATTTGGTTTTTCTTGTACGAATAACTTTTTAAATAATACGAAATCTAACACGTGGCGTCCCAAGCTGAGTCACTGGACTAATCTGTCAAGCAATTTGTTTGCTTCTATTAACATTTTTTTTTAACTCTTGTGTCAACAGGTATATAATTTATGTCATTATTTTACATTATGTCTTTGCATCCTCATTATCTTCGGATAATTTTCCATACTGAGCTTATCTTTTGGACAAATCATTCTTAGTGTTTATAAATAATTAGCAAATATATGAACATTCTTCCTAATTTCGTTCTAATCTCTGAAAAATGAACATTTTGAGTCAACCGATACGAGATACAAAAAAAATGTTAGAAAGCAAAATTGTTCAGCTCATAATGATGTATAAATTTGGCTGACACTATTTTTGAAAAGACACGTGTGAAATATAATAGAAAGCTTTAGCAGCAATTTTGAACCTTAAACTTGTATAAATTGAAGAGTTCTAAAATTTCTGTTAAAAAAATATAAATCTACCCTACACTATCATTTCTTAGTCATATAAATTGGAGAATCAATCAATAAATTTGTCAGTTTTTGATTGATATTACTTAGATTCATTTTTGAATATTTGACCGGAAATCGCCTATTTTAAATGAACAGTAAAATATTGCTCAATATTAGAAATTGTTCTTTTTACATTCTCATCACGAAGAAAAGTTATTACTTTATTACCCATAACTTTTTGACCATCGGTTCTGGTTTTGACGAACAACAAAAATAATGAGAAATAAAAAGTACCATTTTGCTATCAAACTGCAAAATCCAAAAAAATATGAATTTACCACAATTGTGCACACGAGAAAGACCTATAAATTGTGTTTCAATCATTTTTTGACGGGACTCGTAGTTTTTCTCTTATTCGTAGAAAACAACTAGCTAGCTATTTTTGACAAAATTTCAAACTGTTGAAGCATTTTCAAAATTTTTCAGACATTTTTTCCAAGATTCAAAAATAATATGTACGGCCATTCATAGTACTCGAGAACTCGAACAATTTATTCGTAACTTTTTTTGATAGAAAGAAAATTGTCATAGTTATAGCATTTTCGAAATCCAAAAAACCAAACTAAAATTAACATTTTAAGCCAAGAAACGCATGATACGGAAAAAGGATCAAACTGTGCAAGATACGAAAAAAGATTATAAGACAAAAATTATGCACCAAAAAAGGATCTACAACAGTGTTATTAATTATTTTTCTTTGTAGTTTTTTTTTAATCGTCAAAAATAACATTGAAAATGAAAAAATTACCTTTTTGGACAAGCGATACAAAGAAAAAAAAAATTGATTCGAAAAAAGTTGTTCACGCAAAAAAGAGCTACGAAAGCGTTATTAATCACTGTTAAAAATTTATCATCAATCCTTTTTCGGTAAGACGCGCAGTTTTTGATTAACTGCAGAAAATAACATTACACATTTTTTTCAACTTAGGAAATACAACACAAGATACAAAAAAGATTGATAAACAAAAGTTGTTTTAATAAAGAGAATAACGTGGAGGTAGAGCGTAATTAACAATAAGCTTTATTACTGAACATTCAAATAGTTTTTTACATCAGATTCAAATTTAAAGGGATCTTTCAACTTGAACCTGTCAAAGTGAAAATAAATAAACAGAGATAATGTAAGATCATGGATCCAAGCCAATTCAAATAGTTTGTTCGCTGATCGAAGAATCTAAGAAATAAATAATGTTTTTCCAATACCTGTATTGAAAAGGTGGCTTTTTCACGCCTGTAGAGCGAACGCGAATTGGCTGATTTTGGAGCTCCGGGAATAAACGTAGAGTGGCGCATGCGCATATCGCGATTTTACGCGTTTATTCCCTAGAAGAAACATACCAAGGAATAAAAGATCTGCGCCAAGAATAAGAACTCGTGTGTTTGGCGTTTTATTTCTCGATTTGGCAGTGTGGCGCCACGTGGTGGCAGAAGCCTTCGCACCCAACCTCAAAGTCTAAGAATAACATATTTTTTGCATGTACTTGCGATTTGCTTCACAGGCTCGACAAAAAACGTACTTTTTAATGACAGATATTGGAAAGAGTATCGTGTGCAACACGAGAGCAAAATGATTTTGACTCTGCTCCCTTATTGAACAATATACTATTCAACACTTCCTCTAGAGATGTGGACAAACCCTAACCATTTCTGATTTTGAATACTCAGTAAAAGAAAACTAATTGAGGCGACTCGCGGCGAATTGACATTTTGGAATTTGCCTGAATTCCGCTTTCTGATTCGTTTAAACGAATTGAGCTAGCGCGAATTCGATTGAATAGGCCAACCTTCAACCGTATTCGCGCTGACGAATTCAGGCGAATTGGAGTTTGACTTTAAATCTCGCAAATCAAAATGAATTGGCTGACACTTAAATTAATTCGTGCTGACACATTGAAATGAATTAGGACCCTAAAAATTGTGCGCCGTATTTGACCGAATAGCAGATTTAAAAATTGAATTAATTATTACTGAATTTACAAGAATTCACGACTTGCTCCAATTAGAAATTATCGCAAAGCGAGATTTACGAAGGCTCTAACGAATTCATCTCAATTTCCCTCAATTCGTTTTTCTTACTGGGTATCTATTAGTTCGAGACATCGTTTGTACTTTGGTCCTGATAAGCCTTTTGTTAACCAGTTAACTGGTAGGTCCGAATCGGCGTTATGTGCTAAAGTGGTAGAAGCAAATAATTCCGTATTCATAATGAAAGTTCATTTCCTAAGATTTTTTTAGGTCGCTGATCATGAATCCAGGGTCAGAATTGAGAAATTCAACATTGCGGATCCAATATGGCGGACTTGAATGCAAAAATCACGTACTGAAGAGTTCATCGATGCGTTTGGTTCTTGAATGGAATATTGGATTTACGTCTAATTTCTTTGCTTCATAATTGTGGTCGTACAATTTGACTTATGCAAGGTCGTTGAATCCTAATTCCTTGAGAAATATTTGAGGATAAACAGCTTCCTTAGCTCCTTCTAATAAAGCCATTTATGAGATGTTGCTATTAAATAACGAAACTGGCACTGCTACAGAAGAAGTACGCATGCGCTAAACATCAGCAACCGATAGCTGTTTAGCCTGAAGCCTTTTCTTTCGAATTCAGTACCTCTCGCTTCTGTGAAAAAAATCCCTATAGCCGTAGCCTTAGTCCGCATTAGAGTTGTTTTTTGTTTCGCCGGAAAAATGTTAAGTGTAACGATAGAGCTACGAATTGTTGCGAAATTTCACATGAAACTTGGAACAACCTCTACTTTAACTTATAATTTATTCAAAAAAGTGTATGGAAATGAATTTTCATCGCGTGCTCGTATTTTTGAGTGGTTTGAGCGTTTTCAAGATGGCCGAGAAGACGTTGAAGATGATTCACGCCCGGGTCGCCCTTTCACGTCAAAAATGGATGACAATATCAAAAAAGTTGCCAATTTAGACCTTTATTGGATTGCTGAAGGTCAAAGTATTAATCAATATCACTACCTTCACGTTTTTGCTGAATTCCGTAAAAGAATAAGGAAATAATGCCCCGAATTGTGGAAGGACAAGTCATGGGTACAGCTTTTCAGTGTTAGATCATCCGCCCTATTCGCCAGATCATGGGCTGTGCGACTTCTATCTATCTCCTAAGGTGAAATCTGCATTAAAAGGAACAAGATTTGTGTCCAGTGAAGTTGTGAAAGAGAATGCGGCTCGCACCCGGGAGGATCTCACAGAAGAAGACTTTCAGCACTTTTTCAAAGAATGGGAGATTCGCATGGAGCATTCCAAGGATAGAGGAGGGGTGTATATTGAAGGTCATGATAAATAGGTATGTATCAAATCAAAATAAAATGTTTTACAGCCCAATTCTCGATATTTAATAGCCAACAGAAAGAATAGTAGTGTATCCTGTATATGGTAGCCTATCGTCCAAAAAATTGGAGCAATCGGCATCTACGTAGCATTCTAATAAACTTGAGCTCTTCTTGAACAATAAGCTCATGGCCATAGTACCTTTCACATAGCGCAGAACTCTTCTTGCTGCTGACCAATGAATGTCATCATAGCATGTAGAGTGTATGCTGTGTCTGGTATGGTACACACTGCCAAGTACATTAATGCACCTACGAATTCTCTATACGGGTTCTATGATGTTTTAACTTCAGAATTTTCACTCTTTTTCAGCTTTGTGCCAAGATTTCAGGCAGTAGCAACTGGTTCTAATTCATAAATTCCAAATTGTTCTAGAGTATTCTTGATGTATCCTTTCTGGCACATTCTGATTCCTGCCTTGGTTCTAGACCTCCTTACTTCCTTACGTCTCCTAAATCTTTGATCTCGAAGCTTCTTCCAACATTTTTCATTATCTCATTGATTTACTTCTTATTCCGTGAGGCAACTAAAATATTATCGACATAAACTGCGATTAGTAATATATCTTCTTCTTGTCCCGAGTAGAGTAAGCATTGGTTTTGCAGGAGGTGGAGTCGTACCGAATTTCTTTAGTTGAACGTTTTTCTTTATTTAACTTTTTTCATATTGTGCGTTGTTTCGCTCAAAATGTTCATTTTCGTTCCGTTTTTATTTTCAAAATGCTATGACTCTGATAATTTTTTTATCGAAAAAGGCATGGGGATGAATTATTCGAATTCCCGAGTACTATCAATAGACTTGAACTTTTTGGATTTTCATTCAAAATAGCTGGTTAACAATCTTGTTCTTTCTTTTTTGTCCCTGAACCTGTATGCCAAATCACGATTTTATCTAACTGGTATTTCAAAAGTTATCCGATATACAGACGACGACGACGACAACAGACAGACACCGTCATCAGATCGGTGTTTTTTGGATTCAGAGGGTCCCCATTGTCTTTTGATACTTTTTTATATTGACCTTATATTTTAGACAAATTATTCTAGAGGTTTAGAAATAATTAGAAAATATATAAACGAAATTATCTTTAATTTCATTCGGATCATTTGAAAAAAATTGTTTGCATAAATTACTCAGGGCAACCCAAATAAAACAATGATAAAGAATAATATTTGTACTTTATTTTTTGAAGTATTAATAAGCAGTACCGGCCAGTGATACAGAAATTAGTAACACGTACATTTATTACAATAGACTTCAACACAATATACAGTTTTAACAAAAGCAGGACGATCGTTTTCATCGAGGAAAAAAAGCTAAGTTTTTTCCCGATTCGGACAAATTTGTGATAGTCATTGAAATTAAAAAATCTGAGCTTCTAAAGCTCAACATTTTTCTGTCTAAATTATCAAAATCTGCACTAATAATTGAAAAATTCAAGGTAGAACTTTTTGAAATTTATCACTTCTAACATTCACGCTAAACAATTTAATTGAAAAATTTTTCTTGTTGACATGCTCAACAATTTACAGATATGAAATAAAAGCTTTTAATACTTTCCAAAGAAACACCCGCTTAAAAATTTTCACGGAAAAAATATAAATCTACGCTAAATAATCCGTTTTCAATGCTATAAGTAAAAGAATGATTCAATACATTTGTGAATTTGTAAAATTATATCATTTAGATAAATTTCAAGTTAGAAACCTAAAAATTGAACGATTACAGTTTTTGCAATTGTACGTTCATCACGCTAGAAGTTAAATTATTTCAGCTTTAAGTCATTTTCAATTCATAACTGTTTGATTCTTATTTATATATTAAAATTCAAAACTTTTATTTATGAATAGAAATTTTTTTTAATGGAACACTTAAAATCGTAGCGTTCTAAATATAAATTTAGCACAATGAAATTTTAATGACTCAAGGCTTTCTATTTCAAACAATTCAACTCAAATTATTTAGTTTCAAATGTTGATTATATAAAATTGCTCTCCTATGAATAACAGTCAAATATTATTAAATATTGAACATTGTTTTTTTTTGCTTGAAATTCGTTTGATTGACTGTATTAGAGATGAAATATTTTAGACTAAGAGAATATTTGATTAGGATTTCAAACATAATAAAAAAGTTTTATTACTAAAGATATTCAGAATCGTTTTGTACAATCAATTATTGTCGCATTTTGAATACTCGAACCACAGTTGAATTGAAGAAATCATAAATCAATTTATTCCTGAAAGTTTATCAACTAGACGTAAAACGAAAAATGTTGTACATAAATTTTGTTGAGACATTTCATGTGATTTGATAGTATTTTCTTCTAAAAATTTATAAAATTTTCGTTAAAAAAGAAATGGACTGCCAATTATCGGTTTTCCCCGGTTTCAAAAAATACCCGCTCATGTTTTTTTAGTCCAGCGGCTACCCTGAAAAGAGAATTGGAAATTACAAAATTATATTTGTCAATGTTTTGACCTCTAATTTCGAAAGGTCTATCAACCAATATGGGGAAAGCATAAAGACCGCATGCAAAGCACAAGATCTGACAGACACGTCTATAGGGCTTGATGAGAATGCAGGAACACTTTACAAATGAAATAACGGTGTGTCTATTTGATATTCACACACGAAATACTCTAAAATTCTGTTTAATTGGGTAATTGTTGTTTGATGGACATTCCGCCAGTTCTTCCGGGGTCAATTCTTCAATTACGCCGCTAACCATGTTTATTTTTGCCCGTCTTCCGCGCCCAATATTAACAGGCTCAGTAATATTTTTATATATTCCACGAAAAATCGTTTGTCTTTTCAATTTTTCCACTATTGCAAGAACATCACCATTGGACGTTGATAATACGATTTGTTCTTCGGTTGGAATGGGCTTAAGCTGACTATTTTTTGTTCTTAATGCAAGTGGTTTATCAAGAGGAAACGTGTACCTTCGAAGTTCGAATGTCCGGTTCTGATTCTTGTTGGGAACAAGTCGAATAAATCTAAGTTCTTCAAGTTTGAATCCAAGTATGAGAGAAAATGGATGGCGGCCAAAAGGAGACCTGGACCTGATACGAAGGAGAGGCTCCGCAGAAGGACGTGACCTGTCAGAAGAAGGAGGCGTGGTAAGGGGAAGGGTTCTTTCTGGAGAATTTGCGTCAAAAAAACTACAAGGCCTGCTGCGAGAAACACCAGAAATGGGCTCGCCATTAGGCAAACACTCGAATTCTGAACTTAATTCTGCAACAAAAAATAGCGGATTACTTTTTTTTTAAATAACACAATCGTATGTTGGTATATCATGTGTTTTGAACAGGTTGTAATTGTCAGAGCAGTTGTCAACATACTGTTTACACACAGTGAAGGCTAGTTGATCTATTTGATCCCGAAATGTATCTCTTTATCTAAAAATAGAACTGTTTCTAACTGAACGTTGTTTTCGGTTGGAAGGTCTACTATTGATTTTTTGGTAGCGGAATTATCTTGATGGTTACAAGTTTTATTGGTTGGATGAAAACTTAACATTTTTTTAAAAAGTCATTTTTTTTTAATTAGAGATTTGGCTGATTTTATGGTTAATAGATTATCGGTGGGAAAACAGAAAACTTACAAGAGACGATGATAGAGGGTGAAGGGTGGTGATGTGGTGCGAGATGGAGGGAGTTACTACATTATAGCTCGTGGGCGAGAGGGGTGAAGAGATTCTCTATTTATTCTATACAGCCGTTTTCTTTTGGCAATAGATATATGCAGTTTTGGGTTTTTATCAGACTTTTCCAACACTCGAATACATTCAGGGTGAGAGGAGGGAAGGGGGGTGGGGTAATGTACGATGCTAGTAGGTGACGGAGTGGAAGTGAAATCTAATTTGCGTAAAGAATAACAAATCTTCTTCAAACTATAGATACATTATATGGTTATATTTACCAATGGAAATAAGGATAACGGCTAAGGATGAGACCAGAGTATAGAAAATCCTCATCTTTTCTAATTCGAGAAAAAACTGATTGGTGTATAGATATTGCTAAAGAATTTGATTAATAATGTAACTAATCTATATTATAGTGATTTAATAGCGTATGAAGTCTGTACTATAGTCATTATCTTTCGAGTTGAAGGCGTCAAGGTTATACTGCTGAGATATTTACATTTCATGAGAGTCAGGCCTAGGCTCAGTCGCTAGAAGAAAATTGTTTACAAATTTGATAAAACTGATATCACCATTTACTCATAATTATAATAACTTGATGAATAATATATTTTTTCTCTCTGATGACGCCTACAGGATTGTAAGATATTTCATGAGATTTCAAGAATTAAATTCGATTTCAAACATTGCCAGCGATACCAAGTTATTTCACAAAATTTCTCATGCTTTCAGGAAAATTGAAGGAGTCTCATGAATTTAAAATAATTTCGTAGGAATCCCGAATATCTGAAAGATGAAAAAGTTCAAACGATTCCTATCAGATCGAAATCTCCATTCTGGAGTTTCGTCATGTTTTGATTAAGATAATTATGAGACAACACGAAATTTGCAAAAAGGAAAGTAATTCCAAAAATTGAATAATTTTTATGGTTGACAAACGTGGAAAATTTGACGCTTTCAAACTATTTCATTCATAATAATTAACTATTTTTTCTAAGAATTCTGATCTTCAAAAACGGGCATAGCAGGTTAAGCATGTATAAGCTGCGCCGAATCTGTTTGACATTTTCGCCCTGAGTTGGTACTGATATGAAGTTTAATTCCCTAGAAGATCATATATAAGAAATCATTTTTATGGGAGTTATGGAGGTGAGAAGAAAAATCGAAAAACATCTTTTCCTCAGAAACGGTTGACCCGATTTAGTTAAAAAAAAATTAAAAATGTCCAGCGTACCAGGTTAAATGCACGTCCACTGATGAATAATGAGGTCTCTGCAAATTTACGCTAGCATTAGACTTGGAACACTTTGGAAATACTCGAAAATCAGACATCATTGAAAAATGTTTTGGCATTGAAACTGTTTCAGATATGTCACCTTTCTTTTTATACCCTTATTTACTGATTGCGCGTATGGCCTTGACCGTCCCCGAAATAGCCAGACAGTCCTTGAGCCTCAACTCACCTGGCAATAAGCGCTTGCCACGGCATCAAGTGGCGTTAGGAGTTGCGGAGGCGACCTAGGTTCTCTCTACTCGCTTCCTTAGCTCCTTCGGTTACATATTTTGTGCATTGTCTTTCCGATCTTGACATGCTGCAAAATTTTTTCACCTTCGCTCGTTTTGTCAAATGGCTTGCGTTCTCACGTCTAAGAAAGCAATTCCTCATCGTACAGGGTAAGGTTTCGGTACCGGAATTGTTTTTAAAATTATAGGTGCTTAGATTTGAGAAACTCAAGAAACTCATCTGAAGTTGTTATTTCGATCTTTCTTTGTTTTGTTGGCTTTCAGGTTGGTTCTTACAACCTTTTTGCTTTTGTGTAAGCAGTGTGTAAGATTAAAGAAGCTATTCCTCAACGAAAACCTTTCCCCGCACTGTGAGGGATTAATCAAAAACCCGAAGGAGGAACAAAAGAAGATCGGGGTCGGGGGAACAAAATCAGATGAGTAAACAAATGACTTGAGTTTCTCAAATCTTAACAAGGAAAAAATAAGAGAAGAACTGAGGAAGAACTTCAAATGGTAAAACGATTGACTAAAGCTTCTCTAATCTCATCTACTATTCCTGTACCGAAATCTTACCCTGTACGATGAGGAATTGCTTTCTAAGCTGCAAAAACGCCAGACATTTGACAACAACAGAAAGGAAAGTAATTCCAAAAACTAACTATTTGCTATGGGTAAAAAAACTTGGAGAAGGCCCCGCTTCTAAGCTGTTCGATTCATAATAATGAACGATGTTTTTCAAGAATTCTGATTGTTAAAAAATGTGGAAAGTGGAATTCCACGTTCGCTCCTTTTTTGTCTTTCCAAGAATTATCTTTCTTCCTTCGAGTAACTTAACTTAGTAAAATAAACTAAAATCTAACTATTTAGCTAAAATTATTCATGAGAGGTGGAATAAATAATAACTCATATTTGAAAAATGTGCCTGCACTCTGTCGTGAGCTTATACCCCATTTTGTGCATATGATAGTTCAAGTTAGGATGCGTACCCCTGTCCTTATATCTTTCTTGTGTAAACACAAAATTTCCCTGGCTCTGCCCATCCTATAGGTTTAACCCAGGATGGATTTCGCCTGACGGCGAACCTGGATTTGCTCTCAGTATTCCCGGTGTTTTGTTCGGATCCAGCTTTTAATGGCCATCCCGACACATCGAGACGCTATTCCCAGTACCGGTCCGGTCCTATGTATTCACTTGCTGCGCAACATCTAGCCAACTGGTCCACTTTTTCGTTGCCTTTGATCCCTGTCCAACTCGGGACCCACATGAGAGCCACATTGTTTCTTTTTGCAAGTTGGTTAAATGCCTTTTTGCATTTATAAACCAGTTCTGATGTTATGTTTAGTTTCTCCATTGCAGTTATTGTCGCTTGGCTGTCCGAAGAAATCGCAATCTCTTCGCGTTTTCTTCTATTAGTGTTTCAGCACAGCGAATGACGGCCAGGACCTCCGCCTGAAAGACAGTAGCATGTCACCCAAGTGGGATATCTATCCCCTTCCCTGTCTTGCTGTCATAGATTCTTGCTCCTGATCCCCCCTCATTTGCTTCCCACAAATCTTTGCTTGGATTGCAGACGCTTTGACAAAGTTGAAGCGTTTTGTTATTTTAGCTTTCTTCATCTCTAGAATCGGCAGTGCTCCGATGTCACTCGGAAGCCTAGTGTGCCTATTCCCAAGAGTCCATTTATTTTCTCTTGCCAGGCAGCCCGTCGCAGTTGCCGCTCTAGCAGTTATCTATGAATCCCATCGCCGCTGTGGGCGCAGTCCTTATTGCTTCAGTCTAACCCCTAAATGCTAGCATTTGTAATCTTCGCAGCACCCCCAAGGCGATTTTTTTACGCTGTTTCAAAACAACTTTGAAATTTGCACGAAAACAAAAATTGAATTTTTTTCACATTTTTATTTGAATTAACACACTTTGTTACTGACAATATATTAGTATTATATCTTAATCAAAATATTTGTGTTAAGGTAGTTTCCGTGCCTGAAATAAAGTCTCCAGATCGAAATTTTTTATACAACTTGAAGAACTGAAACTATATTAAAAGTAAAAGTTTACAAAATATTTAAAATTCAATAAATCAAGGACCAGCTTCCCTATTATATCATTCGCTAGAGCCCTACTGTTTCCAATTAAATTAATAATGTCGCTATTCCATAAATTTAATTGGTTTATTTCTAATATTTTTTTTACGATTTAAACTAAAAATACGCATCATTTTTTATTTTCAATATATTTTTATATCAAGACTTTATAAAAAATCAGAGTGCTATCAAAAAATTAATAATGACAAATTTGGATGAGTTTTTACTTGTTTTCGGAACAGCAACTTTTGAATAATACTTTTTTTTCGTAAATAGACAAAAAGAGTTCACCCAGAAAAGAGAGGTCGTGGAGGTCACCAATTTTGTTATTGATAATTTTTTGATAGAATACGTAGTTTTTGTGTTAATCGTGAAAAATAACATTAAAAATATTTCAAAACATTTTTTTGGAAAAACGATGCAAGGTACAAAAAAATTTTTTCATTCAATTTTTCCGTCCAGAAGAGATCTAGAAATGTGTCATTGATCAGTTTTTGATGTGACGCGTAGTTCTTTTTTTAATCATGAAAAATAGCAATAAAAATAGAAAAAATTAAAGTTTTCGAAAAGCGACACAAAGTACGAAAAAAATGAAAAGAGAGAAATTCTTCACCAAAGAAAGAGCTAAAGATTTGTAAATAATCACTTTTTGATAGAACGAGAAGTTTTTGTTTTGACCTTAGGAAATAATATTGAAAATAACAAATAATTTTTTTTTAGAAAAATTGGACCAGGTACAATAAAAAGTTTGACCACAAAATTGTGTTTTTTATGAAAGACCCACTTTGTTTCAATTATAAAAACAAGACAATTAAAATACGCCTGTTTCAATATCAATAAATATTATGAATTGTAATAATATAAATTTATTAAAATGATACATTTTTCAGGGTAGATGAGAATGAAAATTAGTACAAAATAAGGAACAAATATTAACACTTCGTCCGCATGGTGAATTTCTCATACGCGGTCCGGATCGCGGGTCTTTCATGTCAATGAATTTTTTTTTAATGTTATTTTTATTATTGAAATCTAGAAAAAATTACAGTAAGTATTTTGCTATTGGCAACGGTATATTTTCCAAACAATGAATTATTCAAACACATATATTTGAAATAGAAAAATGCATTGTGCCATAAAAGACCCAGCATGCGGACGAAGGGTTAAGGTTATCATAAAAAATATAATTTTTACATAATTTTTCAATATCTGCATAAGCAGTCCCAGACCGCACGTTAGACAAAATCTAGTGCGAAGCACGTGATACGTTATGAGAATATGTTCGTTAAAGCCCGACGAGCTTAACAAAAGAAAATTCACAATCACCAAATAACAGTTATCAATGCTTTGACCTATTTCAAAAGTATGTGCCTAAATGTGGAAGAAGTACAAAAACCGAGCGCGAATTGCGAGCGAATTTTAGACTTAAACAGTATTTAATTATTATTTGAAATTCAATAAAAAAATTTTATTAAATTTTACACCCTGTTAATTTTTTATTGTTCCAGTATTTCGAACTGCATATTAAAATTATTAAAATTTAAAAATGTACGCCCTGAAAGAAACAATTTGAAAGCAAAATTTTCGGAATTAAATTTTCTGAGCCTGCGCATTGTAAATTGAATGATTTCATAATTTAAAAAGTTAATTATTTAACTTTGCATGAGAGGAAAAAGTTTAAGTCGAACATGTTGTAGAATTAACGATCAAAAAATTATTCACTTTCTATTCCCGATTTTTTCCGGTCTCAAATAACTGCTGGTCATGTTCCTTGTTCCAAGTTAATTGCCTACCCGGAATAGGGAATGTAAAATTCCAAAATTACAGTTATCAGTGTGGTCACCTTCAATTTTAAATGGTCTGTGTCTGAACGTGAAGGAAGCCATGAGAATGTGCTCGCGCGCTGGGAAAGTTTATCAAAGCGACGAACGGTGTCATGAATTGCAGTTTACACACAAAATATTCGAAAATTCTTTCTGATTGGGTTCTTGTCGGTTGTTGGACATTCCGAGATTTCTTCTGGGGTCAATTCTTCAACTGCGCCGCTGTGCATGTTTATTTTCGCACGCTTTGACTTTGAAGGACCTATAGATTTATATATTCCACGAAGAATCGTTTGTCTGTTTATGTTTTCCACTATTGCAAATATATCACCATTAGACGTTGATAAAACAATTTGTTCTTCGGCTGGAAATGCCCTAAGGTCCCTAGTTCTCGTTCTAAATCGAATTGGTGTATCGGGAGGAAAAGCGTATCTCTGAAGTTCGAATATCTGGTTCTGATTTTTGTCGGGAACAAGTCGAACAAATCTAAGTTCTTCAAGTTTATATCCAAATATGTGAGAAAAAGGATGCGCGCCAGGAGTATACCTGGACCTGGCACGAAGAGGAGGCTCGGCAAGTGGAGACCTGGGCCTGGCACAAGAAGAAGGCTCCGCACGTTGAGGAGACCTAGACCTTGCACGAAGAGAAAGCTCCGCAGGAGAAGGTGACCTGCCAGAAGGCGTGGCAATAGGAGCCGTTTTTTCTGGAGAAATTTTTTCAAAAAAATAAGAAGTTCTGCTTCGAGGAACACCAGGAACAGGCTCGTCATTAGGAAAACGCTGGAACTTCGAACTTAGTTCTGCAACAACAAAATAAAGGATTACATTTTTCAAATTACACAATTGTATACTGGTGTACCATGGATTTGTGGCATTTTTATAGAATCTGCATGCCATAAAAGAAACATCAGATTATGTAATCTTTTATATCATATTATTGGAACCAGGTAAAAATTCATTTTATTTGCAAATTCATCTTTTTAGCCGAAAATGCAACTATTTTTAATTATTCAACACAAATTTCTTCCATATTCTCTTTCTATAGACAATCTTTTTTTAGTTCTTAAATTTAACTAAAACCTCACACATTTTCAGAAATTATAATCATAACTAATGAAGTGCAATCACACCTATTTGATACAACAGATCCACATTCAACCCGAAGACATCTTAGTGAGTTTTGACGTGGAATCTCTCTTTACGAAAGTACGAATCTCTGATACAATTGATATTATTAAATCCTTTGCAGACTTTCCCTCCGATTTCATACCTTTGATTGAACACTGTCTCAATAATACCTACTTCTCTTTCAATAACTAATTCTACGAACAAACTTCAGGAGCAGCAATGGGATCTCCAATCTCACCTGTAATAGCCAACATCTCTATGGAATATCTAGAAACTAAAATATTTAACAAATCCAAGCTCAAATCAGAATTTTTGTGCCGTTACGTAGACGACAATTTTGTCATCTGGAGACATGGACTAGATGAACT
This sequence comes from Andricus grossulariae, assembly GCA_011634705.1. Classification (NCBI taxonomy): domain Eukaryota; kingdom Metazoa; phylum Arthropoda; class Insecta; order Hymenoptera; family Cynipidae; genus Andricus; species Andricus grossulariae. Next base: position 903 of record JAABKJ010003546.1, on the reverse strand, counting down.
ACACAAGCTCTTCGATTTCATCAATCAATGACACTCTAATATCAAGTTCACCATGGAAATTAAACAAAACGGAAAATTGCCTTTCTTGGACATACTAGTTTACAAAAGATCTCATGAAACATTAGGACATAGTGATCACAGAAAAACCAACCATACAAACATATACTTACATGCCTCCTCCCACCACCATCCGTCACAAAAGCAATCGGTCAATAATTCCCTTATATACAGAGCTGTCTCCATAACAGATAAAGATATCTTACAAAAGAAATTACAAAAGGTTAAGCAAATCCTAATAGAAAACGATCACAGAAAAAAACAAATTGAGGAAGCAGTAAGGAAATACACTAAAAAAAACAAGTCAATATAACCAACTGAAGAAAGAGAGGGAAAAACGACCACCATCCTACCCTACATTCAAGGTATCACAGAACAAATAGGAACAATTCTCAACAAACACACAATCCAAACCATATTAAAACCACCTGCGAAAATAGGACAACTTCTAAACAATCCTAAGGATAGAAAGGCACCTATTAGTTATCCGGGAGTATATAAAATTTCTTGTTCTTGTGGCAAAGTCCATACTGGAGAAACCGGGAGGGCAATGAGCTAACGTGTAAAGGAACATGAGTGTAAAGTCAGACTGAAACATTTCACGCAATCAGCACTAGCTGAGTATCATATTGAAAGCGAGCATAGCATTTTATTTGACAAAACAACCGTCATCGCAAAAACGTACAATATTTTTCCAGGAAAACTTAGACAAGCAATCGAAATCTTAAAACGCCCTAATAACAATAATAGGGACCATTGATATAATACGAATTTGATTTGACTTTCCGTCCTCCCGGGTTTTTTAAAAAAGACCTGATTGGCCAATCTAGTTCGAGCAGTTCTCAC
>JAABKJ010003545.1:0-25816 GCA_011634705.1 Andricus grossulariae | reverse complement strand
ATTCAGGATGAATGAAAAAAAAAACGATTCTTTTTTAATCCATCGATCTGAGTGAATTTAGAAAAATACAAATGAATTCAACAAATTCAAGAAAATTCCAAAGAATTGAAAGAATTCAGGAAAAATTAATAAGACTTCAAAATCATTCAAGTTAAATTCAAAAGACTCAAAATTGAATTCAAAAGAATTCAAAGTGAAATTGGATTGAATTTAGAGGAATTCAAGGAAAATAAAAAGAATTCAATCGAATGCATAAAAATTCAAGGTGAATTTTTTTAAATTTTCCCAAGAATCAAAGATGAGCTTTAAAGAATTCAGGATGAATGAAACCAAAACTAATTTCTTTTTAATTCACCGATCTGAATGAATTTAGAAGAATACAAGTAAATACCAAAAATGAATTAGAATTCTAAAGAATTTAAAAGAATTAAAAAAAAATTAATAATACTTCAAAACAATCAAAGTTAAATTCAAAAGAATAAAATTTTGAATACAAAAGAATTCAAAGTAAAATTGGATTGAATTTAGAGGATTTCAAGGAAAATGAAAAGAATTTAATGAAATTCATAAAAATTCAAGGTGAATTTTTTGAAAATTCCTGAGAAACCAAGGTGAGTTTCAAAGAATTCAGGATGAATGAGACAAAAAATATTTCTTTTTTAATCCACCGAATTAAGTGAATTTAGAAAAATAAAAGTGAGTTCAAAAAATTTCAGAGTATTCCAAAGAATTAAAAAGAATTCAGGAAGAATTAATAAAACTTCAAAACAATTAAAGTTCAATTCAAAACAATTCAAAGTAAAATTGGACAGAATTTATAGGAATTGAAGGGGAATGAGAATAAAACTTCAAGGTAAATTAAAAAAAATCCTAGGAATCAAAGGTGAATTTCAAAGAATTCAGGATGAATGGAAAAAAACTATTTATTTCTTAATCTACCCAGTTGAGTGAATTTAGAAGAATAAAAGTAAAGTCAAAAAATTCAAAACAAAGAAATGAGAATAATTCAGTAAAATTCATGAAAATTCAAAGAATTCAGGATGAATGAAAAAAAAACTAATTTTTATTAATCCATCGAATTGAGTACATTTAGAATACAAGGGAATTAAAAAAAATCAATAGAATTCCAAATTTTTTTTTTAAATTCTAGAAAAATTAATAAGCCTTCAAAACAATTAAAATTAAATTCAAAAGAATTCAAAGTAAAATTGGACTGATTGTAGAGGAATTCAAGGGAAATGAGAAAAATTCGATGAAATTCATAAATATTTAAGGTGAATAAAAAAAATCTAAGAATCCAAGGTGAGTTTCAAAGAATTCAGGATAAACGAAAAAAAACCTATTTTTTTTTAATTCAACAAATGGAGTGAATTTGGAAGAATACAAGCGAATAAAAAAAAATCAAGAGAATTCCAAAGAATTTAAAAGAATTCAGGAAAAATTGATAAGACTTTAAAACAATTTAAGTTAAATTCAAAAGAATTAAAGTTAAATAAAAAGAATTCAAAGTGAAGTTAGATTAAATTTAGTGGAATTCAAGGGAAATGAGAAGAATTCAATGAAATTCATAAAAATTAAAGGCCAATTTAAAAAAAATTCCTAGGAATCCAAGGTGAGTTTCAAAAAATTCAGGATGAATGAGACAAAAACTAATTATTTTTTTAATGAATCGAATTGAGTAAATTTAGAATACAAGTGAATTAAAAAAAGTTCAATAGAATTCCAAATTTTTTTTTAATTCAGGAAAAATTAAATAGGCTTTAAAAGAATTAAAGTTAAATTCAAAAGAATTAAAGTTATATTCAAAATAATTCAAAGTAAAATTGGACTGAATTTAGGAGAATTCAAGGGAAAAGAGAAAAATTCAATCAAATTCATAAAAATTCAAGTTGAATTAAAAAAAATCCTAAGAATCCAAGGTGAGTTTCAGGGAATTCAGGATGAATGAGACAAAAACGATTTTTTTTTAATCCATCGAATTGAGTGAATTTAGAAGAATACAAGTAGATTAAAAAAATCCAAGAAAATTTCAAAGAATTTAAAAGAATTCAGGAAAAATTAATAAGACTTCAAAACAAGAAAAGTTAAATTCAAAAGAACTAAAATTAAATTCAAAGTAAATAAAAATTTAATTGAAAAGAATTAAAATTAAATTCAAAAGAATTAAAAGTAAAATTGGAAGTAATTTAGAGGAATTTAAGGAAAATGAGAAAAATTCAATGAAATTCATAAAAATTCAAGGTGAATTAAAAAAAATCCTAAGAATCCAAGGTGAGTTTCAAAGAATTCAGGATGAATGAGACAAAAACTATTTTTTTTTAAATTCACCGATCTGAATGAATTTAGAAGAATACAAGTGAATTCAAAAAACTGAAGAGAATTCCAAAGAATTTAAAAGAATTCAGGAAAAATTAATAATACTTCCAGATAATTAATGTTAAATTCAAAAGAATTGAAATTAACTGAAAAAATTTAAAAAATCCTTTGATTTCAGAAAAATTGGACTGAATTTAGAGGAATTTAAGGGAAATGAGAAAAATTCGATAAAATTCATAAATATTCAATGTCTGTTTTAAAAAAATTCCTAAGAATCCATGGTGAGTTTAAAATAATTCAGGATGAATGAAACAAAAACTGATTTTTTTTTAATCCATTGAATTGAGTGAATTTAGAAGAATTTAAGAGAATTCCAAAAAATTTAAAAGAATTCAAGATAAATTATATATTCAAAAAGAATTTAGAACAATTTTAAAATCTCTTCAAATCATTGAAACCATACGAAATCCCTTATTTCTTGTAAATAAATTCTTTAAAATCCATCAAAATATGATAAAATCCCATTAAATTACATGAAATCTGATGATATTTCCTGAAAATATTAAAATATCTTTGAAATCCTACCAACTCCCTCATTTACTGTGAATAAAGTATTTCAAATCTACGAAAATATTATAAAATCCAACGAAATTACATGAAATCTGATATTTTATGAAATTTCGGAAAGTTTATTAGAATCTCTTGAGAGATTTTGAAATCCCTTAAAATCACTGAAATCCTCGGAAATCTTTCAAATCCTTTGGAATCTTTTTAAATTCCTTGAAACTTTTTAAAGATTTTGAAAATTCCTTGGAGTCTTTTAAAATACTCTAAAATATTTCTATTCTTTTAAAATATCCTAAAATATTTAAAATCCTTTAGAATCTCTTAAAAACCCTAGCAAATTTTTTACTTTTGAAAATTCCTCGGAATTATTCTAGATACCACCAAATCTTAAAAATCCTTCAGAATCCCCTCAAATTATTGAAGTCTATTAAAGATTCCTTGGAATATTTTAAAATACCATAAAATATTTCAAATCTTTTTAAATCTCTTGAAATCCCTTAAAAATGTTTAAAGCTCTTGAAAATTCCTTGAAATTTTTTAAAATACCCTTAAATAAATTCAAAAACTTTAAAAATCTCTTTAAATCCCTAGACATTTTATAAAATTCTTGAAAAATCCTGGGAACTTTAAAAGAAATATCCTCCAATCTTTAAAATTCTTTCTAATCACTTCAAATTATTGAAATCCATTAAAAATATCTTCGGATATTTAAAATCCTTTTAAATTTTGAAATCCCTTAAAATTTTTTAGAACTCTTGAAAATTTCTACGAATATTTTTAAATATTATAAAATCCTACAAAATCCCTCATTTTTGGTAAATAAATTATTTGAAATCCACGAAAATATGATAAAATCCCGTGAAATCACATAAAATCTGACATTTCCTGAAATCCTGGAAAATTTATTAAAATGCCTTGAGTGCTTTTAAAGTCCCTTAAAATGATTGAAATCCTTGGAAATCTTATAAAATCCTTTGGAATCTTTTAAAATCCCTGGAAACTTTTAAAAGTTTTTAGAAATTCCTTGGAATCTTTTAAAATGCATTAAAATATTTCAAATCCTTTGAAATCTCTTGAAATTCTTTGAAAATTTTCAACATTTTGGAAAATACCACAAAATATTAAAAATCCGTTAGAATCCCTTCAAAGATATGAAATCTATTAAAAATTCCTTGGAATATTTAAAAACTCCCTAAAATATTTGAAAAGACTGCAAGAAAATTCAGAAACAGGTGTAGACCTGAATTCAATAGTGTTTACTCATGGGTTAATTTATTAAAAGAAAAGTGACTGAAGTGATCTTTTCATTTAAAAAAGTGGCTAAAAAGAGATTTTTTTCTTCAAAATCCCTGATTTTTGTCCTGATTTACAGGTTTTTCCTGACCTGCAGTCACCCTGACGAAATACGTGAGGAAGTGAGAGAAGGGGAATTAGGAGAAGGGAAGGAGAAGTAGAGGAGAGGATGGGATGTCAGAAAAGGGAAATTAGGGAGAGGTGGGGAAATGATGGGAGGGAAAGTGAGGGGGAGAGGCAATAAGATGGGATCGAATAGGACAAAATAGAGTACTGAATTCGCGAGGGGAGACGGAAGAGGATGGGAATAGGAAAGTGAGGGAAGATGAGTAGTAAGAGGAGACAAAGAGGAGAAGAGGAAGCCGTAGGGTAGGTTGGAGTAGTATGGGAGGTGAAGTGAGAAAAGGGGAAGGGAAGGAGAAGTAGAGGAGGGGATGGGGTCAGATGTAAGGAAAGGGAAAGTAGGGGAGAGGTGGAGAAGTGATGAGAGGGGAAGTGAGATGAGGGGACGATAAGATAGGATAAAATAGGACAAAGTAGGAAAGAGAATTTGGGAGGGGTAACAGAAGAGGATGGGAATAAAGGAAGTGGGGGAAGTGAGGGAAGATAGATGGTAGGAGGGGATAACGAGAAGAAGAGGAGGCTGTATGGTAGGGTGGGGAAGTATGGAAGGGGAAGTAAGAGAAGGTCAAGTAGGGGAGAGGTGGGGAGGTGAAAGGAGGGGACGATAAAGTAGAATCGAATAGGACAAAATAGGATAGAGAATTTGGGAGGGATGACGGAAGGGGATGAAAATAGGGGAGGTGGAGGAAGATAGATGTTAAGAGGGGACGAAGAGAAGGGGGGGCATAGGGTAGGGAAGTATGCGAGGGGAAGTGAGAGAGGGTTAAGTACGGGAAGAGTAGTAGTAGAGAAGATAGGATGTAAGGGAAGGAAAGTAGAGGAGAGTTGGGGAAGTGATGGAAGGTGAAGTGAGAGGAGGGGACGATATGATAGGATCGAATAGGACAAAATAGGATAGAGAATTTGGGAGGGGTGACGGAAGAGGATGGGAATAGGACAAGTGGGAGAAGACAGATGGTAGGAGGGGATAAGGAGGAGAAGGGAAGGCCGCAGGTTAGGGTGGGGAAGTATGGAAGGGGGAATAAGAGAAGATTAAGTATGGGAAGGGGAGGAGTAGTAGAGGAGGGGCTGGGATGTAAGGGAAGGGAACTTAGGGAAGAGGTGGGGAAGTGAAAGGAGGGGACGATAAGGTAGGATCGAATAGGACAAAATAGGATAGAGAATTTGGGAAGGGTGATGGAGGAGGTTGGGAATAGTGGAAGTGGAGAAAGATGGGTGGTAAGAGGGAACGAGGAGAAGATAGGATGTAAGGGAAGGAAAGTGAGAGGAGGGGACGATAAGAAAGGATCGGACAGGACAAAATAGAAGAGAAAATTTATGAGCGAAGGAAAGTGAGAGAGGAGGAGGAAATTTGGGATCAATCCACTACAATCACTAAATTTCTTATGTCAAATAAAAAATATAAAAGTTAATCATTTTATAATGAGTGGAGAAGAAGTGAGTGTAAGTGAGAGGAAGGAGGGGAAATTATTAGAAATGAGGGTGAGTAGGGGATGGGAAGTGTAGGCTGGGGAAGAGAAATTGGGAAAGGGCAGTGTTAGCTGGGGAAGCAAGGAAAGGGGGAAGAAGAGGAGGAAGTTGAGGGAGGGAGGGGGCGTAGGGTGAAGTGAGGGGAATGTATGGCCAGGGCAGGTTTGGACGAATCAATTAACGTCTTAATCCGCTGTGAACCCCTTTTTTGACTAATTTTTAAGCTTATAAATTACCTTGACTGTTATAAGTTGCTGAAGTGATTGAAGAAGACATTCAAGCCGTGAGTTGCAATGTCGGGCCCACATTCGGGCCAGTTTTGCTTGGGCAGACAGAGGCAAACAACTAGCGGCTTTGCACAACATGTGTAGAGCTAGCTCCAAATAATCGCTGGTTCCCAAAACCGGGATTTCAAAGACTATTATAAACACATTTAATAGAATATCGATACCGTCATAAGGTACTACACTAAATACCCTTAAGTCTAGTTCTATATTATCAGCCAATGTGACTAGTGCGTGGACCAGGGCTGACTCAAAAGATTCACCTGGAAAGAAAAAGATTCAACTTAAGGCGAATTCCTACTAGAATTTACTGCGCATCCAAATAAAGATCTATTGCGCATATGGATGCGCAGTGGATTTCTGTGAAGGTTAGATCTGCGCACTAGATTCCCATGATTTATGTTTACTTTCAAAAAACTATTTATCTTTTGTATACTATTAAATATATAACAATTATAAAAAATTGCAACATTTATCTAAAGAACGGGCCGCATGATTTTGATGAAATTGTGTGAATGGGAGGGGGTTCAGGAGCGAGAAACCGATTGGGGAAAATTCTTTTACAAAGTTAAAGCGAATTCTGACAAGCATTTAAAGTGCAGCCAAATAAAGATCTATTGCGCATATGGATGCGCAGTGGATTTCTGTGAAGATTGGATCTGCGCACTTTATCTCGAGAACCATAGCTTAAAATGTTTCAAATTAGGAACTACATACATTTTATATGTCGACATCCACCCCCCATTACCAGAAAAAGCAACAAAAAAACAAATGATTGTAAGAATTCTTAACCAAATAGTTGAATATTCATCAAAACAAATCTATTTTCAAATAAAAATGAAAAAGTTAAATTTTCAGATGAAAAATTAATTTTCAACGGGGAAAAAACGAATTTTCAACAAAATAGTTCAAAGTTCAACCAAAGAGATGAATCTAAAACAAAAATTAGAATTTTTAAGAAACTAGTTAAACTTTCAACTAAGTAGTTGAATTTACAAACAAAAAAGATGAATTCTAAACGAAAAATATAATAGTTGATATAACAATGAAAAAAGATTTTAATTTTAAATAAGAAACCATTGAATTTAACCAAAAAAGTTATTTTTTTCAACACAATAGTTAAATTCTCAACAAATAATATAATTCTTAACTAAAAATACGAATTTTCTACAAAACAGTTGAATTTTGAACCCAAAAATATCAATTTTTAATCAAATTGTTGAATTTTCTACCCTAAAATATGAATTTTCAACAAAAAGTTCATTTTGAACCAAATAGTTGAGTTTCCAACTAAACAATATTTTTTTAACGAAAAATGTAATAGTTCATATTTAAAATAAAAAATAAATTTAAACAAAAACAGATGAGAATTATTCCGAAAGAGATGAATTTTTAAACCAAAAAGTCTAATTTTCAACAAAAGAGTGGAATTTCCAACCAGTAAATATGTTTTAGTCACGAAAGAAAAAGAATTTTTTTTTAACCAAATTGTTGAATTTTCATGCAATAAAGATAAAGACAACAGAAAAGTAATAAAGATAAAGACAAAAAAATTAACATAGAAATTATTTTATACAAAACAGTTGAATTTTAAAACCAAAAAGGATGACTTTTTACCAATATTGTTGGATTTTCAAAATAATAATTAAATTTTCAACCAAATAATAAAATTCTTAACTAAAAAGAGGAATTTTGTACAAAAAAGTTCAAGTTTCTACCAAAATGTTGAATTTTTAAGCCAAAAAGACGTGTATTCTTAAAACGTTAATTTCCAACCGAATAGTTATAGGGGGGGGGGGGCTGAAAAATTCGTTTACCAATTTCAAATAAAATTTACTGCGCATCCAAATAAAGATCTATCGCGCATATGGCTGCGCAGTAGACTTCTATGAAGTTTACACCTGCGCAATAGATTCCTACGATTTATCGCTACTTTCTTAAATTACTGATATTTTGTCTACTATTATAATGAACAATTTAAAAAACTTGTAAACTTTATCTCGAGAACGAGCCGAATGATTTCAGGTTTCAGGAGCGAGAAACTGATTTGGAAAAATTCGTTTAGAAATTTCAAACGAATTCCGACTAGAATTTACTGCGCAGTTAAATAAAGATCTATCGCGCATATGGCTGCGCAGTAGACTTCTATGAAGTTTGCACCTGCGCAATAGATTATCACGATTAGTTTTAATAAAATGGTGTCCGTGGGAAGAGGGGGAGGGCGAGAAATCGATTTGGGAACTTTTGTGTGCAGGGATAAAAACTGGTGTCTCTCTGTTTCATCAGAACTCCTGAAGGTTTTGAATCTACGTGAAATAAATTTGTAAAATATACCTGGTATGGACCACAAAGCAGTATAAGCTCTTCGAAGAGCAGAAAGATCGACAGTCGTATCATCTGGATGTGGAATCGCAGGTGAAGGATCGCTGCTATCTTCCTCCTTGTCCTCTCCTTGAAGAGACCTTACAGCTTCCTTACTTAAATCTCCAGGAGGTCTCAATAACGAAACCGGTGCTCTGTCCAACAATGCGGCCAAAGGCGAATCGTTTTTCTCCGTCTTTTGAAAACTCCGACTCAAAGCCTCCGCCGAGGAAAAAACGTGGCCCAAGGTTCGAATCAGGAGGGCATACGATCCCTCCGTTTTGCAAGTCTCGATTATTTCCAAAAGCTTCGCTTCTGTGAGGTGCGGTATCTCCTTCGCTGCTTTCAAAACATTTTATACTCTATATTTCCAAATTAAAATCGCATCCATTTAATCAGCTACATGAAAATAAGAAATTATTTTCTAAATCATTTATACGGACATTTAAATCGTCTGAATGTGTACCAATTTGTAATTTGTTTGGATCCATTTCGTGATTTTTCACGAAAAAATATGAGAATAAAAGGAGAATAAATTCTTTTATATAAAATAAATCAATTTTTTTTTTCATCGAAAGAGTTGAGTTTTCAACAACAAAAATTTATTTTAGACCAAGCAATTGCATTTACAACCAAACAGTTGATTTTTTAAGCAAAAGAGATGAGTTTTCAACAAAATAGTTCAATTTTTAAGAGAGTAGTTGAACTTCCAATCAAAAACAGTTGAATTTTGACCAAATAGTTGAATCTTCAAGCCAAAAAGATAAATTTGGTACAAGGCAGATAAATTTTAACATAAAAAAATTAATTTTCTATCCGAAAAGACGAATTTTTAACAAGACAGTTGAATTTTACGCCAAAAAATATGACTTTTTAACAAAATAGTGTAATTTTCAATAAAACGATTAAATTTTCAATAAAATATTTGAACTTTTAAACAAATGGTGGAATTTTGAATCTATTCAACCAATAATGGTCGAATTTTCAAACAAAAAATATTAAGCTTCAAAAACAGTTGCATTTTCAACTAAAGAGATTAATTTTCAACAAAAAAATTAAAATTTCTACAAAATAGTTGAACTTTTAACCAAATAGTTGATTTTTAAAGCTATTTAATCACAAATGGTCGAATTTTCAAACAAAAAATATTAAGCTTCAAAAACAGTTGCATTTTCAACTAAATAGTTGAATTTTCAAAGCAAAAAGACGAATTTTTTATTCAAAAAGATAAATTTTCAACAAAACAGTTAAATATTCGACAAAAAATAATCAATTTTTAACAAAATAGTTGAATTTGCAACCAAATTGTTGAATTTTCAACTAAAGAGATTAATTTTCAACAAAAAAATTAAAATTTCTACAAAATAGTTGAACTTTTAACCAAACAGTTGATTTTTAAAGCTATTTAATCACAGATGGTCGAATTTTCAAACAAAAAATATTAAGCTTCAAAAACAGTTGCATTTTCAACTAAATAGTTGAATTTTCAAGGAAAAAAGACGAATTTTTTATTCAAAAAGATGAATTTTCAACAAAACAGTTCAATTTTCGACAAAAAAAAAAAATTTTTTAACAAAATAGTTGAATTTTCAACCCAATTGTTGAATTTTCAACTAAAAAAAGGTTTCTCACTCAAGAGAGAAAAATAATTTCAACCAATTTTCTACAAAACAGTTGAATTTTCAACCTGAAAATATAAATTTTTAAACAAGAAGTTAACATTTTTAACCAAATAGTTTTTTTTTTCTAACAAAACAATGGAATTTGCAACCGAAAAAGAGGAATTTTCTACAAAACAGTTCAGGTTTTAAGCGGCAAGAAGAACTTTCTACAAAAAAATACATATATTTTCAACAACAAAAATAATTTTCAACCAAACAGTTGCACTTTTAACTAAAAACGATCAATTTGCAACCAAAAATGGAAGTTGAATTTTCAGTTGTTTTAGTGGAAAATAATCTTTTCTGGTTAAATCCAACAGTTTTTTATTTGAAATTAATTTCTTTTTTTTTTTGTTGTTGAAATATCAACTGTTACATTTGTTGTTAAAAATTGATTTGTTTGAACTACTTTTTTAAAAGTTAATTTTATTGTTGTGGAAGATTCATAATTTAAAATTTAATTTTGATTTTATCTTATCTGTCGAAAATTCGCTTTGTTTTTTAGAAAATCATTCTTCTAGGTTCAAATTTCATTTTTTTAAAAATTCAATTGTTTTGTTGAAAATGCGTCTTTTTTCGTAGAAAATTATTCTTCTTGGTTGAAAATTTTTTTTTACTGCAATTGTGTTGCTGAAAATTATTCTGTTTTGGCTGAGGATTCAACTATTTTTTTGAGAATTCATCTTTTTAGATTAAAATATTTTATTGATAAATCATTGAATTTTTTATTGAAAAATAAAATTATTGGAATAACAGATATTATATTAATTTCAATTCTTGTTCAAAAAATATTAAAGAGTTATATAGAATTTATTTTAATGAATGATATTAATATTAAACCTATAAATCAAATAGTTAATAAAATTATATAAATTGAATAATATTCTATGAATATTTGAAAATAAATTTTTAATCGTTTTGTTGAAAATTAACCTGTCTTGGCTGAGGATTCAACTTTTTTGTTGAAAATTCATATCTTTTGGTTAAATCAAACTGTTTTTTAATTTTAATTAAATTTTTATTTGTATTCACATATCAAATATTACATTTTTCAATGAAAATTCAAATTATTAGGTTGAAAATTCAACTGGTTTTTTTTTTTTAATTAAAAATTAATTCTCATCAATGAAAATTGATCTATTTTCTTGAAAATTAACTTTTTTGTTGAAAATTTATATTCTCGGGTTGAAAATTCAACAATTTGGTACAAAATTGGACTGTTTTGTAGAAAATTCGTTTTTTTTTTTCATTAAAAATTAATTCTCTTCAATGAAAATTGAACTTTTTTTTTTAAATTAACTTTTTTGTTGAAAATTTATATTCTCGGGTTGAAAATTCAACAATTTGGTACAAAATTGAACTGTTTTGTAGAAAATTCTTTTTTTTTTAATTAAAAATTAATTCTTTTCAATGAAAATTGAACTATTTTTTTGAAAATTAACTTTTTTGTTGAAAATTTATATTCTCGGGTTGAAAATTCAACTGTTCTGTAGAAAATTCGTTTTTTTTTAAATTTATTATAAATTAATTCTCTTCAATGAAAATTGAACTATTTTCTTGAAAATTAACTTTTTTGTTGAAAATTTATATTCTCGGGTTTAAAATTCAACTATTTTGTAGAAAATTCAACTATTTTGTAGATAATTCGTTTTTAAAAATTAACTCTCTTCAATGAAAATTTAACTATTTCCTTGAAAATTAACTTTTTTGTTGAAAATTCATATTCTCGGGTTGAAAATTCAACTATTTTGTAGAAAATTAGCTTTTTTTATTAAAAATTAATTCTGTTTAATAAAAATTTAACTATTTTCTTGAAAATTGGTTAAAAATTGATCTTTTAGAGTTAAAAACTAAACATTAATCAAATAAATCTTGGACTACCATCACATCCATTGTACAAACTATGTAGTTAAAAATGTATGTAATTTGTTGAAAATTCGTTTTTTTTTTTATTGAAAATTAATCTTTTTCGTGGAAAATTCAACTATTTGGTTAAAAAAGTCGTGTATCCTGTTAAAAATTCGTGTTTTTTAGTAGAAAATTAATTTTCTTGATTCAAAATTAAATTATTTGGTTAAAAATGTATGTATGTTGTTGAGAATTCATCTTCTTTGGTAAAAAATTAGTCATCTGTGCCTGAAATTTTTAAACGCTTGAACCGATCAAGCGCGGATCGCTAATTAAAATCCAAACTCAAAAGAAAAAGCTCCAAGGAAATTGGACAAAATTTATTGGATTAATTGGACAAGATGGATACATAGGAACAGGAATTTGATTACTTAACGTAAACGGAAATCCGTGAACGATGAGTCGAACTCAATTTGGAATAATTCGAATTTCAGATCCTCGAAGCAGAATTAATGCATCTTCTCGCGTCAATATACCTCAAATAAAGTGCCAAGACTAATAATTTTGGGACAAATCGATTAGCGCAGTGTTTTTCGCACCTTCCGGGATTTCTGCATCGATAGGGTCGCCTTTTCCTCTCAGTTTGCTTCCGTGCTGTCTTTTTCTTAATATTTGCTTTCCTATTTCCCTTAGCTCGTCTCGTATACTTTCTTTTCGGAATACCAACCTTACTAGATTCTAAAATTGCAGCAAATCTCGCAGCGTCTCGATTCCTGTTAGTTTTTGCGACACGCGTTCGTTTTTTCGCTGGAAAATTGATCACGATGCTTTCATCCTGATCCTCGCTAAAATTCGATTTCGAACGATCCCTCCTTCTGGGTCTTTTATTCATTTTTTTCGTGGACTCTCTGGGCAAATTTCTCTTTAATTTACGGGCTCGTTTTTCTGCCGGAAAATCCTCGCTCAAATTCGAGTTCGAGCGAGGCCTCCTTTTGGGCCTTCTACTAATTTTTGTCCTCGATTCTTTGACTGAACTTGTCTTTAATTTCGTCTGAGTTCCTTGAGATTGAGGCGAGCATGTCTCGGGGTTTGGATTTGAATTTGTTTCAGTTTGGGGTTGATTAATTTGTGCTTCGGTAGTTTGATTTTGCTGGGTGTTGAAATGAGGGATGAACTGCGGAATATCGGGTTTGAGGGGCAGACTGGAATCCACGATCTCGAGAACGATCTGCATTTTTCCCGAGTTTGACTTATCGTCTCCGGAAGCGTTTTTGTTGGAAGGATTGGGAGTGGCCGGATTTTCGGTGGATTTTGGATTTTGATCGGAATTCTGTGGAGCTTTCTCTGAGACAGAATTTTGTGTACCTTCGGCCGAACTGGTGGGATTCACACTCTTCACTGGGAGACTTTTGGCGAGGGAGGCTGGTCCTGGTTCCAGGGTTGTCCTGGCGACTTTGCTGGGTTGAGTGCCATCACAGAGCCTCGCTTCTTGCGAAAAAAGCTGAATTGCCTGGGCCGCTGCTTGATTAGGTGTAAGATTTGTCACCTGAGAGAACAAAAAACCGGTAATTTTATATATATATTTGTAAATATTTTTCAAAAATTACAGAAAGATTCAACAGATTTTGCAACGATAGCAAATATTTCACAATAATTTCAAAGATTTCATAATATTTTACGAAGATTAAAAAAAAATCACAAAGATTTTAAAGATTTCAACAATTTCCCCAAGAATTACAAGATTTTTATAAAGAATTCAATAGATTTCACAAAGGCTTCAACGATTTTAAAGATATCAAAACTTTCTCTCTGATCAAAATATTTCAACAATTCCGCAACATTTTTTTAAGATTTCAATGATTTCGCAAAAATGTTAAAGATTTCAACGGTTTTAACGATATCGCAAAATTTTAAAGCTTTCGACATATTTCAAAATATTTTACAGATTTTGAAGATTTCAAAAAATTTCAAAAGCTTGAACATAAGTGGCAAAGATTTCCCAATAGATTTCACAAAAATTTTTAATCTTTCAGAAAGATTTAAAAGATTTTACAAAGGTTTCCAAGTTTCGAAAAGATTTCAAAGATTTCACAATATTTAACAAAGATTGGACAACAATTTCAAATGATGTCGCAAAGGTTTCAGGAATATTTCAGAAAGAATAAAAAAATTGTAAGATGTTTCAATGATTTCGCAAAAATGTTAAAGATTTCAATAGTTTCAACGATATGGCAAAATTTTAAAAGCTTTCAACATATTTCAAAATGATTAAAAATTTTGAAGATTTCAAAGAGTTCAAAAAATGTCAAAAGCTTTTACGAAGGTGAAAAAGATTTCACAAAGAATTTAAAGATCTCAGGAAGATTTAAAAGATTTCAAAAGATTTCAAAATACTTGAAATTTTTTGACGAAAATTCAAATATTTCAAAGATTCCAAAATATGTCAAAGACTTCGAAATGCTTCAAAATATTTCAGAACATTTCACAAAGATTTTAAAGATTTCAAAATATTTAAAAGATTAAAGATTTAAAGGACTTTGCCCGTGGATTTTTCAAATAAGATTTCAGAACGGTTTCAAAGATTTCAAACACTTTTAAAATCTTTTACAAATGTGTCAAAGATTTCAAAGATTTCAGAAAGAATTTAAATATTTCAAAGTATTTCAATGATTTCGCAAAAATGTTAAAGAATTCAATGGTTTCAATGATATCGCAAAAATTTTAAAGCCTTCAACATATTTCAAAATACTTTCAAGATTTTGAAAATTTCAAAGAATTCAAAAAAATTTCAAAAGCTTTTACATAGGTATCAAAGATTTCACAAAGATTTTTAAAATTGCAGAAAGATTTAAAAGATTTCAGAATATTTGAATGATTTCGCAAAGACTTTAAAGATTTCACAAAGATTTCAAATATTTCATAAAGATTTCAAAGAACCCAAAATATTTCAAAGATTTCAAAATGTTTCAAACTATTTCACAAGATTTAAAAGATTTCACAAAGATTTCAAAGATTCCAAAATATTTCAAAGATTTCAAAATGTTTCAAAATATTTCAGAAGATTTGAAAGATTTCACAAAGATTTTAACAATTTCAACAATTTCGCAGATAATTTTAAGATTTAAAAATATTTAAACGATTTCGTAAAAGTGTTAAAGATTTAAAAATACTTAAAAGATTTCACAAAGGTTTTAAAGATGTTAATGGTATAAAAATATTTCAACAATTTCGCAAAATTTTTAAAGATTTCAAAATATCTCAATGATTTCGCAAAAATGTTAAAGATTTCAACGGTTTCAACGATATTGTAAAAATTTTAAAGCTTTTAACATATTTCAAAATATTTTACAGATTTGGAAGATTTCAAAAAATTTCAAAGGCTTTTACAAAGGTGGCAAAGATTTCCCAAAGATTTAAAAAATTTCAATAGATTTCTAAATATTTCAAAATATTTCAAAGATTTCAAAAAGATTTCACAAAAACTTTAAATCTTTCAGAAAGATATAAAAGATTTCACAAAGGTTTCCAAGTTTTTATAAGATTTTACAGATTGGACAATATTTAACAAAGATTTGAGAAAAATTTCTAAAGATTTCGCAAATATTTTAAAAATATTTCACAAAGAATTGAAAGATTTTAAGATATTTCACTGTTTTCGCAAAAATGTTAAAGATTTCAACGGTTTCAGCTATATCGCAAAAAAATTTTATCTTTAAACTTATTTCAAAATATTTAAAATTTTTTTGAAGATTTCAAAGACTTCAAAAGACTTCACAAAGGTTTCCAAGATGTAAAAGAATTTTAAAGATTTCAAAAAGAATTCAGACAAATTTTAAAGTTTTTATAAAGATTCCAAAGATTGTACAAAAATTTCAAAATATTTTACAACGATTTCAAAAGATTACAAAAAATATATATTTTAGGGCGAAGTTTTAATAAAAGTAATATCTTTATGAAATATTTTTAATCTTTTTGAAATCTTTGTAAAATATTTTTAAATATTAATCAAATGTTTGTAAACTTTATGAAATCTTTAAAATCTTTATAAAAAATTTGAAATCTGCAAAATCGTTAAAAAATTTCTGAAAACTTCTGAAATCCTTTAAATTTTTTTGAAATTTTTTAAATTCTTTGAAACCTACAAAATCTTTAAAATATTTTGAAATCTTTAAAATCTTTGAAAAATCGTTAAAATATTCTGAAAACTTCTGAAATCCTTTGAAATCTTTTAAATTTTTCTGAAAATTTTAAAATCTTTGTGAAATATTTCACACCTTTGTAAAAGCTTTTGAAATTTTTTAAATTCTTTGAAATCTTTAAAATCTTTGCAAAATCGTTCAACTATTCTGAAAACTTCTGAAATCTTCTAAATTTTTCTGAAATTTTAAAAATCTTTGTGAAATCTTTCACACTTTTGTAAAAGCTTTTGAAATTTTTTGAATTCTCTGAAATCTTTAAAATATTCTGAAATATGTTGAAATCTAAAATCTTGGCCAATTCGTTAAAATATTCTAAACACTTCTGAAATCGTTTGAAATCTTTTAAATCTTTGTGACATCTTCCACATCTTTGTAAAAGCTTTTGAAATTTTTTGAATTTTTTGAAATTTTCAAAATATCTTAAATATTTTGAAATCTTTGTGAAATCTTTGAAATCTTCTGAAATATTTTGAGACATTGCGAAATATTTGAAATATTTTGGAATCTTTGAAACATTTCGAAATCTTTGAAATATTTTGGAATGTTTGAAGTCTTTGTGAAATATTTGATATCTTTGTAAAATCCTGTGAATCGTTGTGCAATTTTTGTCAAATAAAATTTAAGTAATTTGAAATCATTTGAAATTTTTGTTTGATCTATTGAGATCTTTTAAAATCTACTGAAATCTTTGTGAGATCTTTAAAATCTTTGTGAAATCTTTGACATCTTTGTAAAAGCTTTTAAAATTGTTTGAAATCTTTGAAACCTTTGTGAAATCTTTTAAATATTTCTTAAATATTTTAAAATATTTAAACTCTTTGTGAACTATTTAAAATCTTCTGAAATATTTTGAAACATTTCGAAATCTTTGAAATATTTTAGGATCTTTGAAATCTTTATGAAATATTTGAAATCTTTAAAATCTTTGCGAAATCGTTAAAATATTCTGAAATGTTTTGAATCTTTCTGAAATTTTTTTAATCTTTGTGAAATCTTTGAAACCTTTGTAAAATATTTTGAAAATGTTATAATTCTTTGAAATGTTCAAAATCTGTAAAATATTTTGAAATATGTTGAAAGTTTTTGCGAAATAATTGAAATATTTTCAAATCTTCAACACTTTTACGAAATCGTTGAAATATTTTTAAATCTTAAAATTCTTTGCGAAATCGTTGAAATCTTTAAAATCTTTGTGAAATCTTTTAAATGTTCTGAAATATTTTGAAATGGTTTGGATTCATTGAAATCTTTATGAAATATTTGAAATCTTTGTGAAATCTTTTCAATCTTTGCGAAATCATTGAAATATTTTTAACTCTCCTGAACTTATTTGAAATCATTTAAATCTTTCTGAAATTTTTTAAATCTTTGTGAAATCTTTAACACCTTTTTAAAAGCTTTAAAAATTTTTTTAATTCTTTAAAATCTTCGAAATCTTTAAAATATTTTGAAATATATTGAAAGCTTTAAAATGTTTCCGATATCGTTGAAACCACCTTTTTGCGAAATCATTGAAATACTTTGAAATCTTACAATTATTTATGAAATCTTTAAAATCTTTGCAAAACTTTAGAAATATTTTGAAATATTTTAAATCTTTCTGAAATTTTTTAAATCTTTGTGAATTTTTGTTAAGTATTCGTAAAATACTTTGAAATTATTGATATTATTGTGAAATATTTGCTATCCTTGTAAAATCTTTTGAATCTTCAATTTTTGACAAATATTTTGAAATCCTTGAAACCATTGTGAAATCTTTGAAATTTTCTGAAATATTTTGAAAAATTTTGACATCTGTTGGAATCTTTGAAATCATTATGAAATATTTTAATTCTTTATGAAATCTTTTTAAATCTTTATAAAATATTTTGAATTTTTTTTACAACCTTTGGAATCTTTATAAAACCTTTAAAATTTGTCTGAATTCTTTGTGAAATCTTTAAAATTATTGTGAACTATTTGGAAATCTTTTAAACCTTTGTGAAATCTATTGAAATCTTTGTGAAATCTTTAAAATATTTCTGAAATATTTAAAATCTTTGTGAATTCATTGAAATCTTTGTGACATTTTTTGAAATCTTTAAAACCTTTGTGAAATCTATTAAAATTTTGTGAAATATTTTTAATATTTCTGAAATCTAAAATATTATGAAATATTCGAAATCTTCTGAAATATTTTGAAACATTTCGAAATCTTTGGAATATTTTGAAATCTTCAAAAACTTTACGAAATCGTTGAAATATTTTTAAATATTTTGAAATCTCTAAAATCTTTGAAATATTTTAAAATATTTATAATCTTTGCGATATCTTGTGAATCTTCTGAAATACTTTGAAAAATTATTAAATCTTTGAAATATTTTAGAATCTTCAAAATCTTTGTGAAATATTTTTGAAATCTTTTGAAATTCTTTTAAATCTTTGAAACCTTTGAAATATTTTTCCAAATCTATTAAAATATTTTAAATCTTTCTGCAATTTTTAAAATCTTTGTGAAATCTTAGACATCTTTGTAAAAGCTTTTGAATTTTGTTGAAATGTTTAAAATTTTTGCGTAAACGTTGAAATATTTTGAAATCTTTAAAATCTTTGAAACCTTTGTGAAATCTATTAAAATTTTGTGAAATATTTTTAATATTTCTGAAATCTAAAATATTATGAAATATTTGAAATCTTCTGAAATATTTTGAAACATTTCGAAATCTTTGGAATATTTTGAAATCTTGAAAAACTTTACGGACTCGTTGAAATATTTAAAAATATTTTGAAATCTTTTATTTACCTTTCCACTAGAAGCACAATTTTGATTATCGCATTGTGGATTCCCGCAACCATCTGTGAGTTGATAAAAATATCGCTCAATTAGTTTTTTTGCTGCTGCTCGTTTCATGTCGCTACAAGGGCTCTCGGCTCCAACCCTAAAAAAATAATTAAAAATTAATAGTTGCTGTATTTCAATACGGACAAAAGAATTTTCTGATTAAAATTAGATTAATTATAGTAGTAACAAATAGTTGAACATAATCAGGGCAGCGATTCGGCGAACATTTTTAAATCCCCGGTCATTTCCCGGTCAAGTTTTTCAATTTTTTATAAAAAATGGAATAGTTAAACTTTCAGTTCAAAAATTTAATTTTCAACAAAAAAAACGGGGTTTTAACCAAATAGTTCAATTTTCAACAAAAGTGGTGAATTTTCGAATAAAATTATGAACCTTCAACTGGAATATTTAATTTTTAAACCAAAAAGATCCTTCAATTTCGAAGATTTGGAATTGAAGATTCTTGTAAATCTCAAAATTGAAATATTTCAAAAAAAAGTTCAAAATTACATATCTTTAAAATATAAATTTTGAGAATTAAATAATTCTTAATATTTTCGAAATTTAGGCATTTTCAATTGTAATTCTTCGAAATTGTAGAAATTTGAGTAGTAAATCTTTAAACTTGAAGATTTTTAATTTTTTTAAATTACACTTAATTAAAAATTATGCTAGTTTTAAGTTTGGCAATTAAATTTATGTTATTCTGATGATTCACATATTCAAATATCTTGAAAATTGAATAATTCTTAATTATGTATTCACAAAATTAAATAATTTTCTATTTTAAAACTACAAAATTGAACTATTATAATATAATCTTTAATTGGAAATCTTCAAAAAAGAAGAATTTTCAATTTTAAATCTTCAAAGTTGAACTTCTCAAAAAAAATTCAAAATTACATATAATTAAAATATAAATCTTGAAAATTGAATTATTTTCAATTTCATATTTTCCAAATTCAAGTATTTTTAATTTTAACGTTTCAAAATTGTAGAAATTTGAAAAAATCAAAAAAAAAGTCAGAAAAAAAAAAATTGAAGAGTTTTAATTTTTAAAGTAGAAAAAAATTAATGTTAAAAATTACATTTCAAATTTCTTCAATTTGGAAGATTTGGAATTGAAGATTCTTGTAAAACTTTAAAATTGAACTGTTCCAAAAAACTTCAAAATTACATATCTTAAAAATTGAATCATTTTCAATTTTCTATTCACAAAATTGAATAATGTTCAATTTTCTATTTACAAAATTGAATTATTTTCTATTTTAAATCTTCAAAATTAAACTATTATAATATAATATTTAATTTTAAATCTTTAAAATAGAAGACGTTTGAATTGAAAATCGTTAAAATTGAAGAATTTTCAATTTTAAATCTTCAAAGTTGAACTTCTCCAAAAAAAATTTCAAAATTACATATCATTAAAATATAAATCTTAATTAAATTATTTTCAATTCCATATTTTCCATTTTCAAGTATTTTCAAATGTTATTCTTCAAAATTTTTACTTATTTTTTCATTTTATGTTGTAGTTTTTAAATTTTATTTTATTTGAATTGTAAATCTTAAAAATTGAAGCGTTATAATTTTTTAAAGCAGAAAAAAACGAATGCTTAAAATTTGATATCAGAAAAAGTATTATTATTTAATTTTTAAAATTGACATACAATTGAAAATTACTAGTAGATGAATTTTTGAACCAGAAGATTAATTTTTAAATAAAAAGATTAAATTTCTACCAAAAAATACAATTTTTCAACAAAATACATGATTTTTTAACGAAATAGTTAAATTTTTAATTAAAGAAGACAAATGTTAAACTAAATAATTAAATTTTGAATTAAAAAATAATCATTCTCAACCGAAAATGGAATAGTAACATTTACTAATGGAACAGTTAAATTTTCAGTTAAAGAAATTAATTTCCAACCAAACTAATGAATTTTCAACTAAAATGATAAATCATCAACTAGAATAGTTGAATTTTATGCCGAAAAGATGAATTTTCAACCATAAAGATTAATTTTCTACAAAAAAATTATCAACCAAATATTTTAATTTTCACCAAAAAAGATAAATTGATTTTCAACAAAGTAGTTACATTTTCAACCAGAAATAAATTTTCAATTGAAATTATCTTTATTTTAAATAATTTTTTTTTAAATTTTAAAATCCTTATAAAGCTTCAATATTTTATTTCAAAATATTGAAACACCTACATGTTGTTTTACCTTGTTTAAAATTTTAAATTACTATGCGCGCACTCATTACCTTTCTTTAGAAAAAAAAACTTTGTTAAAAATTCATTTTTTTGGTTGATGATTCATCATTTTAGTTGAAAAAAAAATTTTATTTTGTAAAAATTTTTTTTTCATTTTTTTTTTTAATTAATTTTTCAACTGCAAATTTAACCAAATCATGTTTGTTTGAACATCAATCTTCTTCAGTTGAAAATTCAACGATTTCTTTGAAAATTTCCGTAATTTTTTTTTTATTGACATTATTCATCTTTTTCGTTGAAAATGTATACGTTTAGTTGCAAATTTATTTTATTTTGTTGAAAACTTATTTCTCTAATATAACATTAAAATATTCTATTTTCTGTTAAAAATTTATCATTATTAGTTTAAAATTCATCTTCTGGGTTAAAAATTTAACTATTTGTTTGAAAATTTGACTTTTTAATTGAAGATGCATCATTTTACTAAAAATCTAACTATTTCATTTTTGCTAGAAAATTGATCTTTTCAGTTGAAAATTCATTTATTTGGTTGAAAATTCGTCTTTTTTAGTCGAAAATTCAATTCTTTTTGTAGAAAATCCATATTTTTAGGTAGAAAATTACATTTTTTTCAAAAATTCGGCTTTATGACTTAAAAACTAAGCTTTTTGGATGAGATTTTTGTCTTTATTGATTGAAAAACCTTTCTTGGTTGAAAATTCATATTTTTTGGTTTAATTTATGTTTTTTATTGAAAATTAACAACTTTTTTTTTTAGTTCAAAGATGCAGGTTCAGTTCCAAAAATATAATTTTAAGCTAGAAATATTAAAAACTGCATAGTTACATTTTTTATAAGCTGAACACTTCTTTAATTAAAAGTTTAATTATTTTTATTTCGAATAGTTTAAATATCCTCAAAATGCTTCAAAATTTTATTTCACAATCTTCAAAAATCTACTTTTTTTTAAATACATTTTTTCACATTTTAAATTATTTTTGAAATTTGTTCAAAACTTCTAAACGTTTTTTCAAATAATTTTCAATTCTTTCATATATTTTTTTCAAAAGATCACTTCGAGTTCTTTTCCAAAATTAGTTATAATTTACATTAGCATATTTACCTGGATTTTATAAATCCTTTTCAACAAGTTTAATTTTTTGAACATGAAATAACATGACAAATACTTAAAGGCATATGTAATTTATATATACTTATATATAAATTTGATTATTTTCTATTGAAAAATTGTTCTAAATTTGTTGTTGCGGTGAAAGCATATGTATGTTTAATGCTTAACTTTCACTGAAAACTTATGTATGTATAAAAAAAATGTTTCATTCTATAACTTTGGCATAATTTTATTAATTTTACCTACCCCCTTTATAGGAAGTTCATTACAAAACATAATTTATTTATTAAAATGTTTGAAAATCCGAAATGAATTTAAATTAATAAAGTAAATATTATATTATATAATACAAAATATTATAAAGTTTATACTATTTTCTTTTCAAATATTTAAAAATTACACAAATAATTATATGTGTGATTTAATTGCGCATGAATAATAATTTGTCATAGTTAGTAGGAATGCACGTGGATTTACGTCTAACAGCAGTGAATTTTACGATTTTCGCTAATTATTTTCAACTCAAAACATTTAAAAAATCTTAAAGATCATTATCTTTTACCCGGAACTATCAGAAAATTATTTGAATTTAACAACAATTTTTGTTAACTCTTTCGCCTTGCATTATTTGGATTCTAGGCCAACTGCATAGCTGGCGCCGCCACATGGCGACCATCAACTCTCATAACAATATTTTCCACAGGCGTCCACAGAGAAGTGGCACGTGGCTGTATGTTATCAATCAATTCCTTAAATGATCAGAAATACTTAAAATCCTCAAATATTCACATCCGTTATTTGACAAACCATACATGTAATATTTCGGGTATTTCAGTTGATCATTTTGGATGCTAGAGAGTAACATCTCACTTTTTAATATCTACAGATACTAACTTTGAACATCTAGATTGCTGTCCTATAGTTAAACATAAAATATGTTAAACCTGAACATCTAGATATTACGTTGAAACATCCATTTTTCTCCGTGAAGTACTTTAGTGAGATAATTTTAGAAAAAATTTATGATTCAAAGGAAAAGTGGAAAATCACTACGACTTAAAGTAATCAATATTTGGGCAAACACCTTTAACTTCCTATGCATTTTTTTACTTCAATTTTTTTAAATGTACTACCAAATTTCTAGTGTCTATTTTGTTCGAAAGACGAAAGCATAAAATCTCACTATAGAAATGCCTGAATTTAAGACAACGCATGATGAAATTCTAAAACTCAGAAAGTTTTTTCTGAATTTAAGTTCACCTCTGAATTTGAGGTAAAAAAAATGTTGAGGTGTGCCAATTTTAAATATTCTTTTTTACTGAGTGACAATATTTTAGTTTGAATAGAGGAAAAGTGTCTCGTTATCGTTAAACAAAAAGAGGAAATCCTGTCTAAATGTAAAAAGAAAAAAGTTTTACCGAATATAGTGCGATGTTTTTAAGCAAAGTGGTGTGAAATCTTGAAATTTTAATCGATAATTACCATCGCTTAATCCTCACCGTCCCATGGCCGAGGGAACATTAGCCGCATTTAATAACCGCAGCTCTTATCGGGTCAGGCCATTTCCTGGTTATGATACGCGACATTAAGGGAGACCTTGGAGCAAATTCAAGGAAAAATAGAAATGTATCAAAGTAAAATAACATATAAATGGATTTTCAACAGGAAGCTTTTATTAATCACGTCAGGCTTTTTCGGTGGAGGGGGGGGGGAGGGAGTCCGCAAAATCTTAGTAATCCTTACTTAGGGGAGGAGGGAGTCAAAACGATTTCTGTTTCCTCTTTCTAATACATTAAAAAAAATGCTAATTAACACCTGTTTTTGCTGCTTAAATTACTTCTCATACTAATATGAACATCTTGTCGGTGTCTATTTGTCTGTAAATACATATGTGTTACATAGAACTACGTTTTTAAGGCGTTCAATATTAACTATCCCTGAAAAATATCAGACTAAAAGTAAAGTAAGACATAGCAAATTTTATTTTTCAGTGCACGTGTACATGTCAAGATCTTCAATTTGACTCAGAAAAATGTTTGTTTGAATCAAACAAACATTTGTTTGACCCTATATCAAAAAGAGAATTTGTTTGAGTCAAACAATGGTGTAATTGAATCAAATAAATTTTATTTGAATCAAATAAATGTTCGTTTAAATTAATAAAAGATTTGTTTCACCCTATATCAAAGAAAGAATTTGTTTGCTTCAAACAAACAGTTTTCTAAGTGTTGAGCCATCATCGAAGAAAATCAGATAATTTATAGGGTATGAAAAACCCCGTACGCCAAGTAAAAAAACGCGAATATCTTTTCTCGAAAGAACGATAGTTATCGTATGTACATGTATTGGATACTCTCTAAATCCGAATTAGTAAAAATTTTACTAATGCAATTAGTAGCATTGTATCTGATTGTTAAATTAGTAATTTTATCAGTTTCTACTAAATAATATGGTAAGATTTATGTTACTAAATGAGATAGTAGGGGTATTCTACTAATCTGCTTAGTAGTGGCGACTTACTAATTCAATGAGTAGCAATGAATTGCTATGGAAACATAATTTAATAATTATTTAAATACTTTCTGCTGGTTTTTGAGTTTTAATTCAGAAACGATAATATTTTCATAATTTATATTCTAAGTTTATACAGATATATCAATAATAATTGTGTATAAATGATGCAATATTTAAAATTGAAACGGTATTGGGATCCGCTGCACTGCAATACACCATCTATTTTTTCATTGCGGCCAAAATGTGAACTCGTGAAATCAGCTAGAATAACGGCGTACTCAGCAATTAAAATATTAAACTTATTATTGTATAAAATCTTTGATAGAAAATAAAATGAGATTTTCATTACAATTTTAATCATTTGTTCAGAGTAAAAAAAAAAATTGGTTCGTCATAAAATCAGTGTATCGATGATTTTTAAGTCTTTTTTCATGTTTCAAACTTATCACTTTTGAGGCAGCACTTATAATCACCAGATCCAGTTTTCTTAAGTGACAAAAATGATTATTAAACTAAATTTTAAACAGAAATAAAAACTCTTTGGTCTCCAAAAAAGCATTTTTTGAACCACCATATTGGTAAATTTCGGATAAGTTAAAATAAAAGTACCTGCATACTCTAAAGCGCGAGAATTTTAATTTAGTTTATTTGATTTTTAAAGTGAAAACTAAACTGTTATGTTAGATAATTAATCGTTTTTAGTTGAAAATTCAAATATTCATCTCTTTGCTTTGAAAATTCAACAGCTTGTTTGCAATCGTTTCTCTCCCTTGACGACTGAAAAATCTTTTTAAGTTAAAAATTAAACTCATGTCGAAAAGTAGTTTTTTTTTGTCAAATTCAACTGTTTCTGATTAAAAATTAATTTTTCGTTTGGGATAACAACTACTAGATTTTTCGTTTAGAATTCATCTTTTTTGGAATATAAATTTAATTTTGTGAGTTGAAAGTTAAACTCTTTTGTTAAACATTAATTTTTGTTGGTTCAAGATTCATCATTTCA
>JAABKJ010003544.1:0-17660 GCA_011634705.1 Andricus grossulariae | reverse complement strand
GAGTAAGATAAGAGTGGATAGTGGCGAGATAGGCTGGGATAGGAAAGAGGGGATGGAAAGAAATAGGCGTGAATATGAATTGATAAAGAGATAAAAAAGACTGAGGTTTATATTGGAGAGATAGAAAAAGATAAAGGTTTATAGCGAAGAGTAAGGCTGGGATTGGCTAGAGAGGAGTAAAAGAGATAGGAGTGAATCCTGATTGACAAAAGATAGAAAAAGATAGCGGAGTATATTGGAGAGATAGGCAGTGATAGTAAAGAGGGGTCTGAAAGAGTTTGGAGTGAATGTGAAGTGGTAAAGAGATAGAGTAAGATAAGAGTGGATAGTGGCGAGATAGGCTGGGATAGGAAAGAGGGGATGGGAAGAAATAGGCGTGAATATGGATTGATAAAGAGATAAAAAAGAATGAGGTTTATATTGGAGAGATAGAAAAAGATCGAGGTTTATAGCGAAGAGAAAGGCTGGGGTTGGCTAGAAGGGATTAAAAGAGATAGGAGTGAATCTTGAATGTCAAAAGATAAAAAAATATAGTGGAGAATATTGGAGGGATAGGCAGTGATAGTAAAAAGGGGACTGAAAGAGTTAGGAGTGTATATGGATTGGTAGAGAGATAGAAAAAGATAGACGTGGATAGTAGAGACAGGCTAGGTTGAGAAAGAGGGCATTAAAAGAGATAGGCGTGAATATGGATTGATAAAGAGATAAAAAAGAATGAGGTTCATATTGGAGAGATAGAAAAAGATAGAGGTTTATAGCGAAGAGAAAGGCTGGGATTGGATAGAGAGGATTAAAAGAAATATGAGTGAATCTTGATTGACAAAAGACAGAAAAAGATAGCGGAGTATATTGGAGATATAGGGAGTGATAGTGAAAAGGGGACTGAAGGAGTTGGGAGTGTAAGTGGATTGGTAAAGAGATAGAGTAAGATAAGAGTGGATAGTGGCGAGATAGGCTGGGATAGGAAAGAGGGGATGGAAAGAAATAGGCGTGAATATGGATTGATAAAGAGATAAAAAAGAATGAGGTTTATATTGGAGAGATAGAAAAAGATAGAGGCTTATAGCGAAGAGAAAGGCTGGGATTGAATAGAGAAGATTAAAAGAGATAGGAGTGAATCTTGATTGACAAAAGATAGAAAAAGATAGTGAAGATATTGGAGATATTGGAGGGATAGGCAGTGATAGTAGAAAGGGGACTGAAAGAGTTGGGAGTGTATGTGGATTGGTAAAGAGATAGAAAAAGATAACAGTGGATAGTAGAGGCAGGCTAGGTTGAGAAAGAGGGCATTGAAAGAGATAGGCGTGAATATGGATTGATAAAGAGATAAAAAAAGATTAGGGTTTATGTTGGATAGATATAAAAAGATAGCGGAGTATATTGGAGAGATAGGCAGTGATAGTAAAGAGGGGACTGAAAGAGTTGGGAGTGTATGTGGATTGCTAAAGAGATAGGAAAGGATAGACGTGGATAGTAGAGACAGGCTAGGTTGAGAAAGAGGACATTGAAAGAGATAGGCGTGAATATGGATTGATAGAGAGATAAAAAAATATTAAGGTTCATGCTGGAGAGATATAAAAAGATACACATGATAAGAAATGTAGGTAGATAGAGAAGTGATGAGAAGAGCTACACAATAGATAGAAAAAGATACAGGGAGATAGGCGATGGATAGACTGGGATACATTTTCCTTATCCCTTTTTATCTTAGCTATAGAAAATTATTAGAAGTGATAAGATTTCTATCCATTTATATCCAGCAAGGTTGCGTTTTTATACCAAAAAAAAACATAAATCTTCTATGATAAGAGATAAATTTGTAAACCAAAAATACGAATTTTTAACAAACGAGTTAAATTTTCTACTAAGAATGATTTTTCAGTCAATAAAGAATGAAAATTTCATTACAAATGTTGAATATTCATGCCAAAAATATGAATTTTCTACAAAAAAGTTAATTTTCAACAAAATATTGTAATTTTTTACCAAAATAATTAAATTTTCAAACCAAAAAGACAAATTTTCATCAAAACAGTTGCAATTTCAACCAAAATAAAAAATTTCCGAACAAGATTACGTATAGGATTACACACGATTATTCAAAATTACCTGGGATTACATGAGATTACATGAAAGTGTTTACAACAGATTACAACAGTGGTTAACCCCTCGGAAATAATTTTTTTCCCTGGATTAGATAATACATTCGTCTAAAAAGTTAATTTCTATGATCAACTATTTATAACTCATTAAAGTTATATCTTTTAAATTTATATATTATCTTTTTTCAATTGGAAGAATGTTTTCCCAATTATTACAAAAAAAATTATTGTAAATGACGCTAGATAATTTTGCAGGTGTTACAAGCCATGGCTAGAATCCCCACCTTCATTAGTTGAAATAACAGGAGACATTGTAAATAATTTGCCTATGCCAGAATGTTGGAATTGGGATGTTGATCAAGTCGTTAAGTGGCTCGTAGTTAATGTCGAATTATCACAATATAAAGTGAGTGATAGTTTTTAACTCTTATTTTCATCAAAAAAGTTTCAATTATTAATTTAAAATTTTTAAAAAGTTTGCATCGATAAAAAAATTCCAGGATTTTTCCCGGGTTGCAAAAATGTTTCACGGTTATTGACATAACAAAATTCGAACTTTTAGAACTGAAAATTTCTCATTTGAACTAATCAAAACTGACCTGCAAATTGTCTGCTACTTCTAATTTCGGGAATATTATATTTCGAATATTTTCTTTTTCGGGAATTTTATTTTCCGGGCTTTCAGGCGTCCCTGAAAATTCATCTCTTCTGGTAGAAATTTCATCTTTTTTTTTAAAAAATGCTATTTCTTGGTTTAAAATTAATCTGTTTGTATATAAAATTTAAATCTTTTTTGGTTGAAAACACAACGAATTATTTTGAACTATTTTGTTAAAAATTCACATATTAGACTGAAAATGCGTCTTTTTGGTTTGGAAATTCATCTGTTTTGGTAAAAATTCAATTTTCGTTGATTAAAAATGCAACTATTTCGTTGAAAATTCGTATTTTTTGGTAAATTTCAACTGATTTTGATTTAAATTAAAAATATTTTTTAAATGAAATATCAACTATTACTAACATATCTATTTTTGTTTGAAATTTGATCTTTTTAGTTGAAAATTAAAATATTTGATTGAAAATTCATTTATTTTGTTGAAAACTCGATTTGTTCTGGGTTAGAATTTTTTTTCTCATAACTTAACTATTCCAATTTTAGTTTATAATTGTTCTTTTTTATTTGAAAATTCAACTATTTCGTTGAAAATGTCATGTATTTGATTGAAAATTCGTCTTTTTGGTTTGAAAATGCATCTGCTTTGGTAGAAATGTAATTTTTGTTTGTTAAAAATGCAACTATT
This sequence comes from Andricus grossulariae, assembly GCA_011634705.1. Classification (NCBI taxonomy): domain Eukaryota; kingdom Metazoa; phylum Arthropoda; class Insecta; order Hymenoptera; family Cynipidae; genus Andricus; species Andricus grossulariae. The sequence continues at coordinate 14,257 of JAABKJ010003544.1, read as the reverse complement.
TTGTTGAAAATTCATCTTTTTTGGTAGATATCAACTGTTTCTGATTTGAAATGAAAATATTTTTAGTTTAAATATCAACTATTGCATTTTGCATTGAAAATTCTCCTGTTTTAGTTTAAAACGCATCTACTTGGTTAAAATTTGAACTAATTAGTTGAAAATTAATTTTTAGCGTGAAGAATGATCGTTTTAGTTGAAATTTGATCTCCCTAGTATAAAATTAATCTAATTGGTTGAAAACTTAACTATTTGATTGAAAATTCGTTTTTTTTTTGGTCAAAATTAATTTTTTAACTGAAAATTTAACTTATTCATTTTTGTTTGAAAATTGACATTTTTTAGTTGAAAATTTAACTACTTGGTTGGAATTTAATTTATTTCGTTGAAAATTCGTTGTTTTCTAGGTTGGAAATTACTTTTTTTAACTGAAAATTTACATATCCCATTTTCGGTTGAAAATGCGTTGTTTTCTAGGTTGGAAATTATTTTTTTTAACTGAAAATTTACATATTCCATTTTCGGTTGAAAATTGATATTTTTTATTCAACAATTCAAATATTTCGTTTAAAAATCTTCTTTTTTGTTAGGTTTCAACTGTTTTTGATTAACATTACAATTTTTTTTAGTTGAAATATCAACTATAATATTGTTCATTGGGAATTCATCTTTTTGGTTGAAAACTCAACTACTTGGTTAAAATTTGAACCAATTTGTTAAAAATTCATTTTTCTGGTAAAAGATTCATAATTTTAGTTGAAAATTCATCACTTTGGTTGTAAATTTCACAATTTCGTTTAAAAAATTAGTTCATTTTGGTTGAAAATAATTTTTTTTTAACTGAAAATTTAACTATTCTAATTATTTTTTGAAAATTTATCTTTTTTAGTAGAAAATGTAACTTTTCAGTTAAAAGGTAATATTAGTTTAGGTCGAGGATTTAACTATTTTGTTGAAAATTCCTCATTTTGGTAAAATCCAACTGTTTTTTTATCTAAAATCTTTTTGGGTTGAAAATACAAAGACTTTTAGTTGACAGTTGAACTGCCATCACAAAAATTCATTCTTTTGGTTGAAGATTCTGCACTTCAGTTGAAAATTAATTATTTTGTTGAAAATTCGTCTTTTTCGTTGGAGAATTCATCTGATTTGGTAGAATTTTTTTTTTATTAAAAATGCCACTATTTTTTTAAAAAGTTCGTCTTTTTTATTAGAATTCAACTTTTTTTACTTGAAATATCAACTATCACACTTTTCATTGAGAATTTATCTTTTTTGGTTGAAAACTTAACTACTTGGTTGAGAGTTGAACCAATTTGATAAAAATTAATGTTTTTGGTTCAAGATTCTTTAGTAGAAAAAAATTTAATTTCAAATGATTCTAATTTTTAATTTTTTAAGTCTTATTCTAAGTTAACAAATTAACTCAAACTTATTTTAAATCAAACAATTCCTGGTCATTTCCTGGTCTTTCGCTCCAGCGGCCACGCTGCATAACGTAATCCAAATTTTAAAAATATATAAAATAATAACTTTTTCCCGAAAATAAATATAAACCTTTTTAGGACTGTTTTGCCAGAAACTTCATTAATGGTAGAAGATTATTACTGGTCGATTCTTCGGTGTGCACTAAAATTGGAATTCGAGATTTCTCTCACATTAAGGTAATCACAAAAAATTCTCCAAATAAATTCTGCATATTCCTAAACAGCAGAATTAAGATCGTGACCATTTTTCTAAGATACTTTTTCTACCTCTCTAAAAAAGTAAAACGTCAAGAAAAAATGTAATTAATTAACAAAATAATTTATTAATATTTCTCTAGAAAATAACGTCGAGCATTCGCAAACTGTTCAACGTGGATAAAGAAAGTTTTAAGAGAAGCATTAGCCTCCCTGAACGATATCCATTAACTCATTATTTACTCCATCGATTTCCAACTGGTCCAAAAAGAGAAAACACAAGTCGCACTCAGCTTTTCAGGAAAATGGGCCTTGTCGATGAAGAAAAACAATGTCCATTCGGTCATTGGGAAATGATAGAAGCAACTCAACCAGATTTTCCTTGCAATCATTTTGGTCTCGTGAAACGTAAAAATGTTTATAAACGAGATGAAAATAATAGACAGCCTCATGATAATTCCTATCTTCGAAGATCAAGACTGAAGCCAAATATCTTTCAACGAATAGATATCAGCTAAAAATAAAATACTTTTCTAAAAACTCCACGTGAAAAGAAAAATGCTTCTCAAATAATTAAAAATCATTTGCAAAAATATTAGTATTTATTTGTGTATTGTAAAAATACAATCAACTTATACGAATCAAATCCGAAATAAACCTACGATTTTCTACAATATTGCACTGAAAAAAATAGCCAAGTTTTTCCTCAACATGACGATTTACTTAATTCTATTATAAATTAAATGCTGTTCATAACATTATCAAAAATTGATACAAAAATATCGAAATTCTTTCATAATTTTTAGTTTATAGTTATAAGCGTTTTCATATATACAGAAAATGAGTAGCACCCATTCCTATACAAATATATTGCACTCAAAGTATACTGATTATATTTCTCCTACACAAAATATTTTCTTCACAGAATATATCCTACACAGAAATAAAGTCATTATTTTATTCTGAAAATGTTCTCGAAACATTGTACACAAAAATATTATGTTCAATATTCTTCCTATCAAAAACAGACTCTGGAAACAATATTAAAAACAGTAAATAAAATACTTCCTACAAAAATATTATACGTAAAACTCTACTATTATATTTGTGGTTCCGAACTCATCTTTTTTGGTTAAAAATTCTACTACACAGTTGAAAATTTAATTAATTTCTTGAAAATTGAACTATTTTGTTAAAAAGTCACTTTTGTGGTCGACAATTCAACTATTGGTTGGAAGTTGAACTATTTCGATAAAAAATCATTTTATTGTTTGGAGAGTTAACTACTTAGTCGAAAATTCGTCTTGTTTTTGTTGAAACTTACTTTTGTTAACTAAAAATTTACCTATTCTATTTTTGGCTGAAAATCGATCAATTTTAATTAAATCTTATCTTTTACATTTTTTGTTAAGAGTTCATCTTTTTTTGGTTGAACATTCAACTACTTCGTTAAAAAATGTACTACATTTTTAAAAATTCATATTTTTGGTTGAAAATTAACTTTGGGGTTATAAATAAAAATTAAATTAAATTTTGTTGTTGGGATTTTTTTTAATTCAACTGTTGTTGATTTACAATGAAACTCTTTCATGGTTTAATTAAACTTTTTTGCATTTAAAATTAAAATCCTTTCTGTTTGAAATATCAACTATAACATTTTTACTTGAGAATTCATATATAAATTCTTTTAAATAAAATTAATATATAGGTACCATATAAGTCGAAATTTATTCAATTTTCAACAAAATAGTTGAATTTTGAATAAAAAAATATTAATTTTCTACCAACAGAGATAAATTTTCAACGAAAGAGTTGAGCTTTTAAGCTACAAAGTCGATTTTTTAGAAAACAGTTGACTTTTAAACCCGAATAGATTAATTTTTCACAAGAAATGTAATTATTGACCAAGAAAGATGATTTTCAACCAAATGATTGAATTTTAAACAAACAAAGAATATTAATTTTAGAACAAACATTTGTATTTACAACAAAGTAGTTAATCTTCCAAACAAAAGATCATTAAATGATCGAATTAAAAAAATAAAATAAAACTTCAACCAAAAACAGTTGCATTTTTAAGCAAATAATTAAATTTTATAGAAAAAGACGATTTTTTTAGAAGACAGTTTAGTTTTGAATCAAAAAGGACGAAAATTTTTCCAAATAGACGAATTTTCAACAAAATATTTAAATTTTTATCAAAATAGTTGAATTTCCAACAAAATAATTCAATTTTTAACAAAATAGTGGAATTTTTAAACTACAAATTTTCAAAAAATTAGTTATTTTTTCAACCCAAGAGATAAAGTGTTAAAAAATTGTTGAATTTTCAACAACAAAATGTTTGACAAAGGAGTTCAACTTTCAATCAAGTAGTTGAACTTTAAATTAAAATATATGAATCAAAACAGTTTAATTTATTTAAGATCAACAACAGTTGAATTCAACCTAAAAAAATGAATATTCAACAAAAAAAGGTTATAGTTGATATTTCAACAACGAATTTAATTTTAAATAAAAAACAGTTGAATTCAAGAAAAGCAGACAATTTTTCAACATAATTGTTGAATTTTTAGGCCAAAAAGGTGAATTCTCCAGAAAACAGTTAAATTTTTAACCCAAAAATTAATTTTCAGTCAAATAGTTGACTTCTTGACCAAAAATAACAATTTTCAACCAAAAAATTTGAGTTCTTAACGAAAAATATATTTGAAGTCTTAATTAAAAATTATCAAAATAGTTCAATTTTCAATAAAATAATTAAATTTTCAACTAAATAGTAGAATTTTCAAGCGAACGAGGTAAATTCTGAAACAAAAATATAATAGTAGACTTTACAATTAAATAGAATTAATTTTTAGTGTGAAGTCTGCTTTTATATTCCCCGCGGTGAATCATTTGTGTAAAATCTGTTTTTGTAGGAAAAGTTTTACATCCAATATTTTTGTGTAGAATACTTTTGTGCACAACGTTTTGAGAATATTTTCAGAACAAAATAATTACTATTTATTTATGTGTAGGGTATGTGTGGAAAATGTTTTGTGTAGAAAAAATATTATATTATTTAATTCTGTGGAGGATATATACTGTGTAGAATATATTTTGTGTACGAGGAATATAATCAGTATAGTTCGTGTTCAATATATTTGTGTAAGAACATCGTTTCCCCACAGAAAATATCAATAAATATATATACTAGCAGGAATCTATAAACTCTTGATCCCCGTTTACATTATAATCAATAAAGAAAGACTAGATGCAAGAACTGGAAAATATTTTAAGGTCAGATCAAAGACAACTGAATTTAATTCGCTCACAGGACAAAATTCCTGTCTCAAGACAAAAAACAGTCTTGGAAAAATAAAAATAATCAGTAAATTCCTGTCTCAAGACAAAAACAGTCTTGAAAAAATAAAAATAATAAGTAAAGGTGTAAAAGTTCACAAATTTCAGCAGCCCAGATAAAAATCTAAACAGAAATTAAAAGCTTGTTCTAATTTCACAAAAAATTAGATCGAAGAACATCAAATTCAGAATTTCATATCATAACTTCATGCCCTCGACTGTTTACTCTATTAGAGCTTTAAAAATAATGAACCCTATGTACAAATAACTTATCAAACTAAAAGGACTGCGAAAATAAATCTTCCTCGGGTTCCACATCCGTAATATTAAGATGCGTTAAATTAATATTTGCTTTTTCAAATGAATCTCCCTCATCTTTCAATTCAAAATCTTCATCATCAGTTTCCGTAAATTCTGAAGTTTGGCGAGGAATCTTCACCGGACTAGCGGAAATTTCATCACTCGAATTTTCCGCATCCCTTTTACTAGCCGTTGGTTGAACATTTATCACCTCGTTAATAATGTCGTCGAATTCATAGTCACCGACTTCGAATCCATCATCCAATGGGGATTTTCGAGAAATAGGTGGACTATCAATTACTTCTTTATTCAAGAATTCCTCACATTGTTTGCTAGTCGATGGTTGCGGATTTAAAATTTCGTCTGCCGTAACAGTTTCAAATTCTCGATAAATTTCACTTGGATCAGCCCCGACATTTTTTGGGAATTCATCACCCAATGGAGATTTTCGAGAAACAGGTGGACTGGAGATGAATTCATAGTCACCGACTTCGAATTCATCTGCCAGTGAAGATTCTCGAGAAACTTGTGGACTATCAATTACTTCTTTATTCAAGATTTCCTCAATTTGTTTGCTAGTTGATGGTTGCGGATTTGAAATTTCTTCTGCCGTAACAGTTTCAGATTCTCGATTAATTTCACTTAGATCAGCCTCAACATTTTTGACGAATCTATCATCCAATGAAGATTTTCGAGAATCAGGTGGACTGGAGATCACTCTTTCATATGAAATGTCGCTTTGTTTACTAGTGGAGGGTTTCGGATTATAAATGTCAGCATTAACAGTTGTAGATTTGTTAATAATTTCACTTGTATCACTTTTGGCTTTCAATCTCGTACCATCTTTCCCCTTCAAATCTGACTTTTTTGTATCTTCAACTATTTCCGTTATTATCACCTTATTTTCTTTCAAATCTTTCGTTTTCTCGCCTTCTTCGTCTGATGTTTCCGTATCAGTAGATTTATCGTAAACTGAATTTTCTACCTTCCTTTTTAGACTCTTTATTTCCTCTTGTAATTCCCTAATTTTTCTCTTTTTCGTATTTAATATTAGGATGAATTGTGAATACAACACTTCCTCCATTGAATTTTTGATCTCAATCATTTCCTCCAGCCTATCTTTTAAAAAAGCTAAACTGTTTTTTAGTTCTCCATTTTCTGCTTGTAATGTTGAGTTGTCAATTTTCCCATTCGCTGCATTCAGGAGAAAGTTCTGGATAAGATTGGAAAATACATTTATTTCGTTTACTTGGCATACTTTGATGAAACCTCTGGTCCAAATTCCTTTCCTCCACTCAAAATTTTCTTCTTCCAGAGAGAATTCGAATTCCGTCTCTTTGCCAGAAAGAACATTCTTCGTCTCTTGGTAAAAATTTTCTTCCGATTCTGGAAACGTGTTTTTAGCCAGGTCCCACAGTGCAGACGTTTCTACCTTAATCGAAGTTAGAATTATTAGCAGAGCAAACTTTAAATTAATTTAAAGCCTAAACTTCTAGTCAAGAAAATATCCGGTTTCTCAGTTCGGTAACCATAAAAATAAATGAAGGGTGAAAATGCATAACGGGGTGTCACTCACATCTTGGAAATAAATTCCGAAAATTCCATGTTTTTCCAGGTACATTGCTCAAGACTTTTCCATGTACATATCATTTTTTATAGTACAGGGCCATTCAAGTATTTCGGATTTTTTAAAATAATCGACTTGGAATATGTATACAATTTCGCGAGTTTACTATAAATCATGTTTTTTCAGTCCTTGTAAATAGGGTAAAAGCACCAATTATTGCCCCCCCCCCACCCACAATTGTTGGCACCCTTCTCTAATTTCTTAGACAATACATTTTTGTGCATGTTTTGCTTCAATTAATTTAATTATACTATCATTTTTACATATAATGCATATATTAATTATCCAGTTCAAAGAAATATTTATCCAAAATAAAATGAATTCACTTCGGCTTTTGGCATGCCAATAATTGGGGTAAGGGGTCAAAAATTGGTGCTCTTACCCTATCTAAATGTGTAAAAATAGTACTATTATAATGTGAAATTGAAGAAATGTTTTTTTAATTGTTAAAGAAACTTTATTAAAGGATCAATAATGTCTTAATGGTAAAAGTTGCGAGGGATTTAATTAATATGTTCATTTAGAAAGCTTTGATAAATTATATTACAAGTTATTCTTAAATAAATTATCAACACCGATTAATTACATAAATAATAGACACCCTGTAAAGACAGGTTACATTTTAAAACAAAAAGATAAATTTTTAACTAAAATAATGTATCTTCAACTGGAATAGTTGAATTTCCAACCAAAAAGTTGAATTTTCGACCAAGAAGATTAATTTTATACAAAAAAAGACGAAATTTCAACAAAAAACATGAATTTTCAATCAAGTAGTTAAATTTTCAACAAAAAAAGATCAATTATCAACCAAAAATGAAATAGTTAAATTTTCAGTTCTAAGAAATTAATTCTTAACAAAATAGCTAAATTTTAAAAGTAATGTAATGATTTTTCAAATAAAATAATGAACCTTTAACTGTAATAGTTAAATTTTAAACCAAAAAGATACATTTTCAAAAAAATAGTTGAATTTTCACCCAAAACTTGATAAGTTAAATTTTTAGTAAAAAAAATCAACAAAAGAAATTAATTTTCAACCAAAGAAATTAATTTTTCACTAAAATGATGGAATGCTCAACTGGATCAGTTTTTATTTTAAATAATTACTTTTTAACAAACGAAAAAAACGAATTTTTAACAAAATACTTAAATTTTAAACTAATGTGATAAATTTTCAACTAAAATGATGAACCTTTAACTGGAATAGTTCAATTTTAAACCAAAAAGATGAATTTTTAACCAATAAGATTAATTTTTAACCAAACAATACGAATTATCATCAAAATACAGGAAGTTTAGACTAAACAAAAAATTAACCAAAAATTGAATAGCGAAATTTTCACAGGAAAAAATTAATCTTCAACCAAAGATATAAATTTTCAACTGAAACGGTGGAATACTCTACTTGATTAGTTTAATTTTTAATATTAAAAATAATTTTAAATAAAAGAAAACGAACTTTTAACAAACTAGTTACATTTTCAGTTAAAAAAACTGGTATACAGCAAATAAAAAAACGAATTTTCAACAAAATAGTTACATTTTCAAACAATGTGGTGAATTTTCAACTACAATGATGAATCTTCAACTGAAATAGTTAATTTTTTAACCACAAAGATTCATTTTCAACCAATAAGATTAATTTTTTGCCAAAAAAGAAGAATTATCCACAAAATACATTAATTTTCAACTAAAAAAGATAAATTTTCTATAAAAAATTCAATAGTTAAATTTTCAGTGAAAAAAAAATTTCAACCAAAGAGATGAATTTTCAACTAAAATGATGAGCTACGCAACTCGATTAGTTTACTTTTGAATTAAAAAAATACTCATTTTAATCCAAGAAAAAGCCAACTTTCAAAAAAATAGTTACATTTTCAGTTGAAAAAACTAGTTTACAACAGCAACAAGAAACAACGAATTTTCAACAAAATAATTAAATGTTCAACCAATGTAATGAATTTTCAACTAAAATGATGAATTTTTCACTGGAATATTAAAATTTTTAACAAAAAAGATGAAGTTTCAGCCAATAAGATTGATTTTCTACAAAAAAGACGAATTTTTAACAAAATACATCATTTTCAATTAAAAACGATCAATTTTCAACCAAAAATTGAATAGTTAAATTTTCTGTGAAAAATAATAATTTTCAGCTAAAACGGAGGAATACTCAACTCGATTAGTTAAATTGTCAGTTCAAATAATTATATTTTAACACAAAAAGAAAACAACTAATTTTCAACAAAAGAGTAAAACATAGTGTTTAAAAAATTAGTATTCGACAAAAAAATGAATTTTCAAGAAAATAGTTAAATTTTCAATAAATGAGATGAATTTTTAGTTGAATTCAATCAAAAAGACGAATTTTAAACTATGAAAGATTTTTCAGGCAAGAGAGAAAAAAATGTCAACCAAACTGTTGAATCTTGAAGCGAAAGTATGAATTTTTAACCACGAAGATTAGTTTTCTACCAAGAAGTACGAAGTTTACAACATTACATACATTATTAACCAAATACTTGAATTTCCGACTAAAAAAGATCAGTTTACAATTAAAAATAGAATAATTAAATTTTCAGTTGAATAAAATGAATTTGCAATAAAAAAACGAATTTTTAACAAAATAATTAAATCCAGTAATAACAAGCAACTTTCACAAATGAAAAAACATTGCTATTTAATTGTATATTCCAATTTTTAAAAAGTTTAAGAACGTTCACGAAAAAATTCCCTGACTTTAAAAAAATTTCCTGCCAGGTTTTCCAGAGTTTCCATGTGTAAATCCAGCAGGACCATGTAAAAAAAAAGATAAAAGCACTTTCGAGATATTATGATGCTCTATCGAAGTAAAGCAAGCTTGCTCACAAAAAGCTCTCCAGTTTAGAGAAAATTAATTAAACCGGTGACGTTTCGAGGTTAGGTTTCGTGATCGTATCGACTTTAACATTAACTGTGAAGTGAATTGAAAGTTTAAAAAAAGATGAAAATTATGAATTCTAGATACTGAATGAACGAATTGAACTAAGAAACTTTTGCTCAGAAAAAGCCATCTAGTTTCGAGAAAACTAAAAATGCAATTATGACTTTGAAATTGAGTAAAACTGATATTTCTACTTTAAACGATAAAAATGATAATTTGGCATATTTCAAAGAAGGGAGAAATTGGTTCGTATACTATTTAGTAACTGAATTGAAGGGATTAAAGAGTAACTAAAAATAATTATCGAGTTTCGAGAAAATTGAAATTTTAGATCTCATTTTGAGGTTAGAAAGATCCTCTCTGGCAACTTTGGACAATAATTACTGTAATTAATATTATTTTTCTCACATTTTTTATGTAAGTTTATCTCCGCTTGACTCCTTATGCATATCCGCCCTTCAAATGAGGAAAAATAAACACAAAAAGCTTACCTCTCCTAAAACCGGTGGAGAATTATTTCTCAAAATAACAATTCTAATCCTGGAATCTAGGTATTCAGTACACAAGGTCATTTCCTGATCCTCATTTGGTCGAGAATTCCGAATGCGAATAACCCATGTGTCGCTCATTATCACCTTCTCGGAACACAAAAAAGCATACAAATAAATGAATATTCCACGAAATGAAAAAGCTAGGTTATGTTTTACTCCGATTTCATTCATTCGCAGATTCCTGTTACGACTTGTTTACTTTACACACCTGTCAGATTGACAGTTTAATACTAAAATGCGTGAATAAGATACAAAACGGAGAAATATTTATAGATAGAATAAATATAAACTTACCTTTTCCGAATTATTCTGTTGTTTAAAAAATTAAATTCATGATCAATATTGATAAAACAAGTAGTAAGTAGTAAATCCAAGTAAATCGTTTCGGAGTCGTTTGCTCGGAAGCATGGGTCGGGAGGGTCGGGAGGAACTTATGGATTGAAGTAGGCTGAAGTGTGCGCAAAATCTGGCGTCATAGTCACAAGAATCGATAAATTTCGATATTTTCAATCGTGGCTAATTTCTCTCATTTCCCGTGCGGTGGTATGCGATAGATTTCACGTCGTTGTTTCTATGCATCCGTAAATAAGCACGTTTATTGTATAAAATAGCTGGTTTTTTCATGTCTAATCTACTGTATATATCCGGATATAATTTAGGCGATTTTCTATTGATCTGCGAGTCTGTGAAAGTCTAAAACGCCATGAGTCAGAACGCGGAGGTAACTGGAGTTTTACCAGAAGACAATGCAGCCAAAGCCGAAAAATTCAAAGAGGAGGCGAACGAATACTTCAAAAGTAAGTTTCCATGAATTTGCATCTCCAGGGGGTCGATTTTCAACTCGAATTGGACTCTGCTTTTAGTGCATTTTTTTGGGATGCCGATCGATCTTCGATTCCGAGCAAGTCACGTGCGTTCCAAACTAACCACACTTTTGCCTTCGTCGAGTATAAGCTTGGCCAATAATTAATCAACCCATTAATTAACTTGCTCGTGACCCATTTACGTTTATGACTAGATTACACACGTGTTCGTTGCACTGTATGAGAGTCGAGATTATATCGGTTTCATTCATGTTTATCAAGTTCTAGAACTTCTAGAAAATTAGGGAAAAATTTGGAGCCATGGCTTGGAATGGACGAAATTTCTGAGCATCTGGTGCGAATTTGAGAAAAATTATAATATTTCTTAGAAGAGAACTTAATTTTAATATTCAAATACAGGATGTCTACCCTAACTTGGAAAACCTGAATTTTAATATGTCTGGAAAAACCACGTAACTAAAGTTTACAACGTTCATAAACGAAAATATTTTTCTTTACCTGGCACCAGGTGCAAATAATTAGAATTTTTTATTTTATTTTACAGTTTCGTTTATAAACGTTGCAAACTTCAGTCATATGGACCAACCTGGAAATGTCAGGGCATTTTTTTGTAGTCACAAAATTTTTCGAAACCGTGCCTTAAATTTAAACAAAAATTGATAAATTTATATTACTGGATTTATCTATTTTATTAAAAATCCTGTTTTCCTGTTTTCAATTATTTTATTTTATTGAAAATTTAACTATTCTGTGTTTGGTTTATAATTGATTATTTTAAGTTAAAAAATAAAATATTTGGTTGAAAATTCCTGTATTTTTTTTAACTTTGTCCTTTTTGGTATAAAATTAATCTTCTTGTTTGAAAATTCATATTTTTGCTTGAAAATTCAACAGTTTATTTGATATATTTTTTCTCTCTTGCCTAAAAAATCTTTCTTAGTGGAAAATTTGTCTTTTTGATTTAAAATTGAAATAATTTTTGTTAAAAAATAATTTTTTGTATAGATTCATAATTTTAACTGAAAATTCATCCTTCTTGTTGCAAATTTAACTATTTTTTTTTAATTCGTTTTTTTTTTGTTGAAAATTATTTTTTTTGTTAAAACTGTTTTAACTCTTTTGTAGAAAATTCTTTTTTTTTTTGTTGAAAATTAATTTTTTTCAAATTGCAAATTTAACTAATCGAGTTTAGTATTCCATCATTTTAGTTGAAAATTCATCTCTGGCTGCAATTTATTTTTTTCGCTGAAAATTTAACTATTCAGTGTTTGTTTGAAAATTTGTCTTTTTAGCTAAAAATTCGTGTATTTTTTGGAAAATTCATCTTTTCGGTAGAAAATTAACCATCTTACTTGAAAATTCCACTTTTTGTTGAAAATTCATCTATTCCAGTTAAAGATTAATTATTTTGTTTGAAAATTCATCTTTTCAGTTTAAAATTCAAGTATTTCAGTAGAACATTCATAATTTTATTTGAAAATTCATCACTTTGGTTGAAAATTCGTTTTTTTGTTGTTTTTTTTTTCGAAAAATAATTTTTTTAACTGAAAATTTATCTTTTTGAATTGAAAATCCTTTTATTTTGTTTAAAATTCATCTTTTTGCTAGAAAATTATCCTTTTTGGTTGAAAATTAATCTTCCTGCTTAAAAATTCAACTATTTGTTGAATATTCAACTATTCCAGATAAAGATTCTATATTTTAGTTGAAAATTCATCTTTTTAGTTTCCATTTCAAGTATTCCAGTAGAAAATTCATAATTTTAGTTGAAAATTCATCACTTTAGCTAGAAATTGAACTATTTTGTTAATAATTCGTTACTTTTTTGTTGAAAATTAATTTTTTTGACTGAAAATTCATATTTTTTAGTTAAAAATCCATATTTGTTGAAAATTCGTATTTTTTGGTAGAGAAATTAATCTCATTGCTTTCAAACTTAATTGTTCCAGTTAAAGATTAATCATGTTACTTAAAAATCCATTACATTGTTGGAAATTTAATTATTTTGTTAAAAATTCATTTGTTATGTTTAAAGTTAATTTTTTTAGCTGAAAATTAAAATTTTTTGTTGAAAATTATTATTTTTTAAAATTAATTTTTAAATTGAAAATTTAACTAATCGAGTTGAGTATTTTTTTTTAAATTTAATCTTTTTTAGTTAAAAATTCAAGTATTTGGTTGAAAATTCATGTATTTTTTTGAAACTTCGTCCTTTTGGGTAGAAAAATAATCTCCTTGGTTGAAAATGATGTTTTTTGCTTCAAAATTCAACATTTTGGTTCATATTTTTTTTTCTCTTGTCTGAAAGGTCTTTCATAGTTGAAAATTTGTCCTTTCGATTGAACTCAACTGTTTTTGATTTAAAATTAAAATAATTTTTAGTTGCAATATCTACTATCACATTTTCCGTTGAGAATTCATCTTTTTTGGTTGAAAATTCAATTTCTTAGTTGAAAGTTAAGACTTTTTGTTAAAAATACATTCTTTTGGTTGAAGATTCATCATTTTAGTTAAACATTCATCTCGTTTATTGAAAATTAATTTTGTTTTAACTGTAAATTTAACTAATTTGTAGAAAATTTCGTTTTTTTCCTTTAAAATTAATTTTTTTAATTGAAAATTAAACTAATCGAGTTGTGTAATTCATCATTTTAGTTGAAAATTCATCCCTTTGTTTGAAAATTCATTTTTCTCACAGAAAATTTAACTGTTCAACGTTTCGTAATAATTAATCTTATTAGTTGAATTTTTTTCTTGAAACTTTAATTTTTCTAGTTTAAGATTCATTTTTTGAGTTGAAAATAAATCTTTTTGCTTTAAAATTCAACTATTCCAGTAGAAAATTCATAATTTTAGTTGAAAATTCATCACTTTGATTGAAAATTCAACTATTTTGTTGAAAATTCCTTTTTTTTTAAATTAATTTTCAACTGAAAAATTAAGTACTCCATTTATGGTTAAAACTTGATCTTTACTAGTTCTAAATTCAACTATTTGGTTAAAAA
>JAABKJ010003543.1:0-25819 GCA_011634705.1 Andricus grossulariae | reverse complement strand
AGTGGATGACGTACACGTTCCAGTTGCGTCGGGGTTGGTTGCTTTAAGGAACCATGATCGTAGCTTCCGGAGCCTAAAACTTCTCCTTTAATAATAATAATTGGTAGCTCTAAAAAAGTATCCAGAGGTGAAATTTTCATCTCCAACTGTCGCGTCTGCCGTCTAAGGTGATTTGCGGCTAGAGACCTGACTTCATGGAACAGTGTTGAATGATCTTTTCTCGCCTAAATTTCCCGCTCTCGCTTACCTTCTAGGACAGAAGGAGCAAAAGTGGATGACGTACACGTTCCAGTTGCGTTAGGAGTGGTTGCTTTAAGGAATAATGATCGTAGCTTCCGGAGCCTAAAACTTCTCTCATAATTGTAATAATCTGAGGATATGTCACGCAAAATTATTTAATATATGTGAAGTTTATTGGAAGAGTTTGCTCGATTGACACTACTGAAAGACAGTTTGAATTTAAGAAAAATATATTTTTTAAAGGAATGGTGGTTTGTTCCATTATGGCTTTCAGTAAAAATGTGATGACCAATGAAATATATAAAAATGTTAAGGATATGGAAGGAAGAATAATACCAGAGATGGTAAATACGTATGCCTGCACCAATCCAATACGATGATGATATTGTATTTAGTGGAGAATTATGTTTTATGGCTACAAATGCATATATTGCTCTCGACGAAAGAAAGAATGAGAAGAAACTTATTTTTCAATATTTTACTGTTATTATATCCCTCGCAAAAATAAAAAAATAAATGAGGAACATACTGTAGAAGAGTACGAAACTAACCAAGACAAAGAGGCATCAAATAAGCCCTGGCGTGAGTGCTGCTATGCGGATTTGGAGAAGTTAGATAAATATTATAAGAATGAGAATTTTGATTACACTACAACAGAAGTGAAGTTTTTCTTTTTGAACTAACATTTATGACACTATCTCAATGGTCTGAGCATCAACGCCTATGTTTTGAATAAAGATGAAGAAAAAAGAAGAAGCAGTAACAAAAATTTAATCAAGTGAAACAGTTTCAGGAAAGTCTCATCAATACACCTTCTTATTGTGAAGAGAACAACAAAAAAATGATAATAATAACATAAATGATGAAGAAGTTGCCAGTCAAAATATCATCTATCATTTCACATAGATCAAAAGCTTACCTCCACAGAAAAAAAATACAGTGGATTATCACTGAAACTTATGCAAACAATTCATGAAATACGAAAACTTCATTCTGATAGAAGAATTAATTGCTTTGATTTTCTACAGATTAGAAAGAAGGAAAACATACAAGAGTGATGGAGTTCTTAAAGTTGTATCCAAGTGTGTGAAATATATGTATGTAATAATGAATATATATGAAAAATGCATACTTACGTACATTCAATAAGTAAAAGATAGTAAGAAGGTAATTGTTATTTTATATAATCCTAAGTACATAGTACAAATCACACACATATACACATACATCCGCGTTCATAAAATAGATATGTATAGCAAAGGAAAATTAGAAGGGATATAAAATAATAATTCATTCCTAAAAGTGAGTAGTGAAATAAAATTCTTGTAAATGATTTTTGAGTTATTTCTTTAATAATAATTAAAAAATGTATAATTTATCTTACGATTTTTTGGTTTTATATAATAACCCTTTAGTTTAATATTTTAGATATACGTGATAAAACTCTCCTTTTCATTTGAGCAGTCACTATATTTAGTTTCATATACCAATTTAAAATTAACAAAATTTGTTTCGAAAAAATCTTATATTAATAATTTAATACAAAGAGGCTTGCATACTCTGTTCATATATTATAACTATTATAAGAATCATTAAAACCTAACCATTTTACAAATAACTTATTTTTACGTATCTTTAATCAGGGTGTCCGCAGGTTAGGGAAAACCTGGAAATCAGGGAAGGGACAGATAATTGATACAAGAAGCACTTCGAATAACTATCCAGAATAATAAGTTAATTATGGTTATTTTTTATTCAGAAAAATTCTATATTTAAGCTGATGTAGATATATAATTCAAGCGTTTACATATTATTGCTCAGGATAACATTTTGAAAAAGATTGGCAAATTTGCAGCCACCTTGTCTTTTGTAAAACTTTACACAAGTTCTCACTCATGACAATTACCTAGAAAAATCTGACTGAACTTGAGTGCACATTTATTGAAAGCTTTTTCCACTAACGTACATTAAATTGCGTGTACAGTCTGCATTGAAATTCAAAGACGACAATTTCAAAGTATGCTCGTTCTAGCTTTCACACTAATGATTAATTGCAGTTGTAAAGTGGTATAATTCTCATAGGATTTCCTTTGATCAAGTTTTTTGACTTTGCAGGCGAATTATTATTTAACCTGAAATCCTGTTAAAGATCTAAAATTAAATACATATGAAGTGACCTATAGGTTAGGTTAGGTCGAGATTTTGAATTCTATCTGTATTATTCTGTGGAATATATAGTTTGAAATATCTGTGGATTATAATATTGTAAGAACTACACAATTTATTTATGTAAGCAAACTAAAACGCTATTTCAACGAATACAAATAGAATAAAGTGTATTTTCATAAATAAATTTTCATTTACAAATGCATGAAAATCTCTTTCATTAACCAGTACGTGAAATTTAAGTTACGTTCGTGATTTAAAAGTGCTGGAATTTACAAGAATTTTTTAACAGTACTACAACGGTCTCAAATTCTGCTGTTGCATAGGCTCCAAGTACCCAAGTCAATCAAGTTCAGTAAGGAGGATAAGGAAAAGGAGAAGGAGGATGAGGACATATTGACAGATTACAAACCTTGAATGAACTTTTAGAATCTTAATTATGTACTAGACTATTATGTGCGTGCGTAAGCGCGCGCTAACTTTCGTATTCATTTTTCTTATATACTCAATTTTCGAGTAACTATTTATTTTTTAACATTTTTTGGCCATCAAATTATTGCTGAAATTATATTCTCAAAGAATTTAGTCAGTTAATCCATGTAGCGTAGAATTTACTGTTACTAATAATAATAGTAAATGGCGATATCTCATTTAAAGATTTCAAGTGCACGTTATGTAATTTAATATATTTAAAGATATATAATGTATGTACAATGACATTTGCGGGTACATGTATTTGCACTGGAATGTTTAAATAAATTTTCATATGAACGAAGCGCATGTCAAAATATATTGCCAAATAATTGAAAAATATGTACATGACATTTTAAAAAATTAAATTCAAATATTCATTTCACAGCCATATTTGTAAATCTGTGAATCAAGAAACGTCGCTCAATTATTAAAACATCATCATATAAGAACGTTTAAATAATTCAGAAAAAGAATAGCGTACGACAAAACATCGCTGAATAACTGAAATATATTTCCACTCCTCTATGCCTCGGGGATGTGAATAAAAAAATTCTAATTTCGATAAATTAAAGCTTGGAATGTCCTCTTCAAAATGAGATCAAGAACATAATGAAATATTTACTTGTTCTCGAATTATAATAAAAAATGTGGAAGCATGTCCAAGACGAAAATCAGTTCATCGAGCGGCAGTTGAATGTCGAATTTTAATTTTTTGTTAACGTGCGAAAAACAACAGACGAAAAAATGTAGTGACCAATGGACCATCGAATTTTTGTCTTGGTAATGCTTCCACATTTTTCATGACAATTCTAGAACCCATAGATGTTTTATTATGTTCCTAATCTCATTATAAAGCTGATATTTTCAACTTTAGTTCTGACAAACTTCCATTTTTTCCATTTCCTTCTCTGAAACGTGCAAAAAGTGGAATTTGATAATCGAGAATTGGTCACAAATATTTAAAATAATTATATGATTGAGTATTTTAGCTAGACGTCACAATCACAATAGGATGGGTGAAGACCTTTTATTTTCAAGAAATAAAATCAACTATCCAAAATTTTAAGTTATAGTGCCCGATACTGATCAAATCGATCCGATAGTCCAACCTTAAATTTTCTATATCTTATTTTATTTTAAATATGTACCAACTATGCTAAGTTTCCTGACATTCCCACCTATCCTATCATAACTATGACGTCATGCTAGAATACTCAATTGTAATCGAGGTATGAAACATAAATACACTTTGATTGTACAGATCATAGCGAATATTAAATGACATAATATTAATGCCAGTAATCAATTCATGTTACCACACAAAAGAAAAAGAAAAATTCAATAATTATGTGGTTGAATATTGTGAACACATCAATTAGTTCAGAACGTAAAAATTAATGAACGAATATTTTCATTGAAACATCCAAATAAATTTGACTTTATATTTTCCTGATAATTATAATTATAATTACCGTTTTAAACTAATTTCAGAATAAATTAAAACATATTTACATATGATTGTGAAAATGAAATTGAGATAATCATTCCAAAATAGCACGACAATTTAAAAAAATTATATAGTTTCTACAGAGATATGTTAAACATAAATAAACTGTTATTATACGAATTACAGCCAACATTCAACTACATAACCTTCAAATAAATAATTCATACACGTTCCTTAATATAGAAAAATTATAATTCAATCTTTAGGTAATTTAAGATTGTAAAATCAAATAATCAGCTAATAATTAATTAATTAGTTTCCAACATAAAAAGCGATGAAGAATTATTCCCATTGAAACATTTAAATAATTGTTATTAACCTTTTAAACTAATTTTAGAAAAAATTGAAACCTAATTATGAAAATTAAATTCAGATACTCATTTCACAATACCACGGAAACTTACAAAAATTACATAATTGGAATAGAGGTATTTTGAAAACAAATCAACTTTTATCATATAAATTACAATCAATATTCAATTACATAACCCTAAAGTAATTCCATAAAAAATGAAAATGTGTGTCCATATAATTTTAAAAATTGAATTCAGATACTCATATAACATGATCAGAAAAATTTTAAAACTTATGTAACTGGAATAGGGGTATTTTAAATGTAAATAAACTTTCATTGTACAAATTATACCCAATATTCGGTCATATAACCTTCAAGTAAATAATAAATTTATGTTACACAATCCAAAAAAAATTGAAATTCCATATATACAACATTTGATATTGTGAAAAAAGTTAATCAGTCAATAATCAGTCAGTTTACAAAATAAAAAGCCTTGAACAATTATTTTCATTGGAAAATTAAAATAATTTTCACTTTATATTTTTTTCCGAACTTGAAATTTCATTTCTGAAAATGTTAATCAATAATAAACTTTTATAATAATTTTCTGGAAAAAATAAAACACATGAACATTGTATATATGATTTTGAAAATTTGATTCAGATACACATTTGACATCATAAATATTATAAAAAAATACATAATTCTGATATATAATTCTGATATATAATAATAATTAACTAATCATTTCATTGTACAAAAAGCATTGAAGAATCATTTTCATTGAATGGTTCAAATGATTTTTTCTTCATATTTTTCTGAAAGTTTTAATTATTAATAACCTTCTAAACTATTGCAGAAGAAATTAAAATATATGTGCACGTAATTTCGAAATCAAAATTCAGATACTTATTTCACAACATCGCAAAAATTTAAAAAATAATAATATAATTGGAATGAAAGTATTTTAAACATTAACAAACTTTCATTATAAAAATTATAGTCCATATTCAATTACATAACCTTAAAATGAATAATCAATTTCTGTTACTTAATTAAAAAAAAATTAATTTCAATCTTTGTTTAATTTAAGGTTTTTGACGAAATTAATCGACCAATAATTAATTGAACTATTTACAACATAAAAGGCATGAAACTTCTATTTTCATTGAAACATTCAAATAATTTTTACTTCATATTTTTTTTAATATGAAACTTAGAAAAAAACGCTGGGGGTTTTGAGAAAATTAGGTGTCAAAAAAATGGTTCATGTAATCGGTGAAATACGTGTCATCAAGAATCCTTTGAAAAACAGCATATTTCGTGTTGGAACGATTCTGTGACTTGAGCTCGTACAGCCTGCCCGATTGGAAATTAATTCGGCCTCATGAAAATTAAAATGTGTACATTATTTTTCAATATCTGAATGAGCAGCGCCAGACCGAGGTACATAAATAAATATATGCAATGTACACTTGATATAGTAAAGTTGAAAATAATGTAGAAAAGTTCGCATTTTCGAGACAAGCGAGTGCGAAGCACGAGACACGTGATGAGAATGTATTCGTTAAAGCCGAAGGAGCATTAACAAAAGATAATTCATAATCACCAAATTATAGTTGTTGATGCTTTGACCTTCAATTTTAAAAGTGGGGAAAATACAATGACCGAGCGCGTAGCGCGAGGTACATGTGTTATCGAGCGCGAAGCGCGAGAACCAACAGTCGCACGCCCTAGGCGCGCTTAAACTTGTGAGCACTCTAAAAGACAAACAAATTGACATTTTTTGATAAAACAGAAATTGCTGGAGTTATAGCATTTACAAAATTCCAAAAAACAAACGAAAATGAACATTGTAAGCCAAACAACGCACGATATGAACAAAAGTCAAGAGAAGAAAAATGTTTCTTTTTGAACACCCTACAATATTGTTATAAGACCTTTTTTAATTTTCTTGAAAAACAAAAAATTCCAATTTTTATCGCACACAAAATAATGAAAAATAAAAAATTCCTTTTTGTGGTCAAACTATACAAGATACGAAGAAAGAAGAATTGAGAAGAATTTGGCACTCAAAAAAGATCTACAAATTTGTGAAAAATCACTTTTTGATTACACGCGTAGTTTTTGTTTCATTTGTAAAAAACTGATTAAAGAATAAAATGAATGAAACTTGTGGAAAAACAACACAAACCTCGAAACAAATTAAAAGAAAAAAGTTCATCATATAATGTAGAAAATTTCGCATTTTGGACAAAATCGAGTGCGAAGCAGGAGGTGCGTGATGAGAATGTATTCGTTAAAGCCGGAAGAGCTTTAACAAATGAGAATTACCAATCAGGAAATTACAGTTGTCGATGATTTGACCCTCAATTTTAAAAGGTCTATGTACAAATTCCGGGGGGGGGGGTACAAAGGCGGAAGCGGTAGCGCGAGGTAAATACAGTATCGAGTGCCAGACGCGAGATAAATATATTATCGAGCGCGAAGCCCGGGAACCAACAGCAAGCAGATTTTTTTTGTATCGAATGCGCAATTTTTCAAAATTATAAAATAAGTCAATGAAAATACGTCTGTTATAATATCAACGCGTATTATGAATTATAATAATATGAATTTATTGAAATGATACATTTTTGCAGGGTGGTTGAAATTGAAGCTTATTGCAAAATGAAGAACAAATATTGAAGTAATCATGATATATAAAATTTGTACTTCATCTTGCAATATCTGGATAAGCAATCGCAGGCCAAGGTACAGAAATAAATGTAATATACATTTAATATAATAGTGTTGAACATAAAATAGAAAATATAGAAAATATATACAGAAAACATTATGGGGCACGAAGCGCGAGAACCAACAGTCGCGGATCCTAGGCGTGCTGAAACCCGCGAGCCGGGCGCGCAGCGCGCGATGATACTTTACGCGCGCAGCGGACAGATTTTTTAAAGTTCGGATGTCATACTTGCCGAAAATTGGTTCTGGTCGCCCTATATACGACGGCTGTCAAAACTGGGATGATATTCGTGAAACAATCTAATTTTTGTTGTCAATAACGAAGATAATTAGCTGGATGCGAAAATAATTACTTTGTTTTCACAAATTTCATCCCAATGAAAAGGTATTTCGTAGTCTCAGATAAGAAAAAAAGCAAGAAAGTAGTCAGCGAATTTCATCTTTCGGTCAGGGAAATGTCAGGGAATTTTGAAATCCGTTTGCCACCCTGAGTAAAGAATGACATAGTATATACTGTTTAAGTTGACAAATAACAACGACTTTTAATTACATAGCAGAGAAAGATAATTTTTAGTTCTTTCAAGTGAAATTATAATAAAAAGAATAAGCAACCGAATTTTGGTATTAAATTCGTAAGTGATAAGAAATTTCAAACCTTGAATGGGGCTTATCGAGTATCAGTGCGATGGTGATTGCGAAAGTGGGGGAAAAAATGTTTTTTTACTCAAAATAAATGCAAAATGTGAGTGAAATTGAATAATTTAGCTTGTTTAAATTATCTGTATTGCACGAAAGGTCGTGTCTTAACTCAGTGCCAGTTTAAGAGAAAAGGCGACAAAGTGGGCTGTTTTAATACGGACGTACACATATATTTTTTTATCACACCTCAATCGAAAATTCGACTTTTGATGCCTGTGGAGCGGATCGAAAATCGAGTTTTCTTCTATAGGGTAGAAAACTCGATTATCGACTGGCTCCACAGGAATCGAAGGTCGAATTTTCTATTATCGATATGATGAAAAATTGTATGCATGACTCGTGTCGAGGCAACGATTTCACCCATGTGATATCTGCCCTCGCTTCGCTCCGGCAGCTAGCTTTACTCTCTTGAACACGATTCCTTTCGACCCTCGTCACACAATATACTATTTCATAACACGCGCATCGAAAGTTCGACTTTCACTGCCTCTTGAGCGGGTCGAAAGTTGTGTTTTTTAACCGTAGACTAGGAAGTTGGAACAAGCGACTGCGAATCACTCAAGATTCAACGAAAGTCGAACTTCCGATGCGCTTGTTAGGAAAAGTATCATACATAACTCGAGCAGCAAATTTCACACTTTTCAGAAATCGCCGTCTTCCGCCATTAGCTATATAATATCCTATTATATTTAATTTCTATTGAATTTCCTAAAATTATGTTATCAAATATTTTTAGTAATTAATTTTTGATAATCGATAGATCTGATTCTCCAAAGTTTTAAAATTTTTTAAGGAAATTTTAAGAGATACTTATTACAAAGGGACTTTAAAGTTCTATAAAATATCAATGGATTTCAAGGAATTTGAGAATATTTGCGTCATTTATAGCGTTTCAAAGAATTTAAAAGGTTCCATAAGATCTTAAGAAATTTCTTCAGATTTCACGGGATTAAGAATATTTCTGACATTTTTACTGTTTTTTTTTTTAAATGACGGATTTAATTGACCCCATAATTCAAATTGTTGTGAAGAATTCTTGTATTGGCATCACGATCTTATGAATATATTCAATTAAAAACGTGCATTTCATAAAATTTAAATTGGCAAACGCCTCGACCACGGATAGGGATCCTCCTCAGTGCCAGATATTTAAAAAAAAATAGTATTGAACTAAAAGAATTCATGCATGGACTTAGTGTTTCTATGTCGTGCAGCGTCACTCTCTCCCTTTCTCTGTCAACCTCACTGTTTCTCCCTCCGCCTCTTTATCAGCTCACTCTCTGTGTGGTCTTCCCGTTTCGTTGAAAAAGGTGAGGTAATTGCGGTTGAAGTAAAGCACTCCGTAATACCACAAACACGATATTCACACACTTCACAAGCACGATGAATTGAAGCACACACTTTTATAGTTCGAAAGGAAGTTAATAATTCCAAAACAAAGGCAATCAATGGTAAATTAAAAAACAAGTTTCTGAACAGTATCATAAGAAGTTAGTTTTTCGTCGTGAAACTACACATCCACATCAGAAAATGGATAGAAAGACACTTTGATTTTTTAAGGGCTGCGGTAGTAAAACTGAATGACAACATAAGGCCCAGTCTCTACACTGTTAGAAATTTCTATAGCGATTTTACTATAAATTTCATGGAAGCAATATGCATATACGTGTAGTAAATTTACTATACATAAAATTGTAGGATTCATATACTGGTATTGTAGAATTGATGTACGTGTATGGTAATTTCATAATGAACCAAAATTCAGCTTTAATATAGATGTATGTCAATTTTACTGTGCAAAGTGTTAGAATATATTACCAATTGTATATTAATTTCGCATTATTGTAAAGTAAATTTAATGTATTTGTAAATTAAAATGAATGGAAGGTGGGAAATAATTGAAGCAAATTATAACAAAGTGGAAAAATTTGCGAAAAATTAATACTAGATTATTGCAGAAAATGTATAACTTTTCCTCGCACAGAAATATTAGGATGAAAAATTTATTTGCAATTTTCTAGTATTTATTTTTGCAACTTGTTTCACTTATGTATAATTTGCTTTAAAGATTCTCCGTTTTTTTTGGTATTTCGAATCATAATGTTTTATTTTATAAAGAAGTAACAATCTTTAAAGTGCGTATCACAAAACAATCGTTAGCAAAACTCTGAAACGATAAAACATACGCAATTAAGTAACTTGCAAAGCATTCCTCGTGAAGTAATGAAATGATCTAAACCCCACGTAAACGATCTTAAATAGACAAAACAGTGAAATAATTATTAATATTAAGAAAGTCATATACTGCATGAAAAGTTATCAGCGGATCACCAAACCATAACAACAAACTTTGTAACGGCAGAAATTTTAAATAACTAAAAATGAAGAAACTTATGATATCTATTCCACGAAAAGTGGCCTAATTATCACATCAGAATCACGTTATTAACAATACTTTGGAAGGATAACTGAACATATTAAAAATGAAAAATAAATTATGACGAATCAATCAACTTTAAAAAGATTCGCGAACTTGGTCAAATTTGTGGCCAAATTGTATACAGGTGCACTACAAGTTCGGCTTCGGCGTTTGCTCTTCCCTTCTCTTTTATCACCTTCGGCAGGATTTATTTGCAGCAAGATAAGGAAAAATAAAAGTTATTGAATTAATATTATGCCAAAAAAACATCATTTTTTCCGAAAATATTAAATTACATCATTCTAGTTACGATCCTTGAAGTACTATTAATATACGTATATTTATGTGCAATAACGCGTTATCGGGGTCGATTTTCAAAATCTGTATACTAAATTTGTAAATGCTATTGAAATATTATTTATTTGAATAAATATAAACACGTTATCATTCGGTGGAATTCTTCTTATCACAATTATATATTAGGGTGGGTCGAAAAAACAAAATTGTGGAAATTAAGATTGTAATTATGTGTAAAAGTAGTTTATTATGAGCCTTAGAAAGTATAATTAATTTGGTGTCGATTTATGAACGCCTTCAGCTTGCGCGTAAGCAAGATGAACTTTAAAAAACTCTTACCTTCATTACTTTGATATTTTCGTGTAAGTCAAATGTTGTTTGTGTTATTGGAGGTCTTACACGTCTCTTAAAATTTCTATAACTTTCTAATGATCGTTCTCTAGACAATAACTTATGTTTAATAAACCTCTGAGTCATTAATAAGGCCTCAAGCGCATCAGCACAATAGATCAAGGTTTTACCCTCTATTACAAGAAACGAATCAGCTCTTTTATCGTAGAAAGTCTTTCTTGAAACCAATGATATTGTTAAAATCGTAATAGTGAAACTGAAAATAGTAAATCATGTTACTAACCTCTAGTAAGAGCGACAGGATAGTTTGTGCCTACGCTATCTATTATCTTATCAGATGGGATGCTAACCTGAAAAAATCTAAGTAAGAATTAAAGGAATGTATCAATGAAAATAATATTTTAAGAAAATTCTAGTCACTAAGAAATATAAAACTGACTTTAAAGTAGATAAAAATAGGAGTGAGGGTTATATTAAATTGAAAGAAGCTCACATCGACGACTTTGAACAGGCTGTCTTGTTCCTCCTTGAAGTCGGCAATAAGCAGAGGGAATATCACGAGTACTTTTAGAATTACATCCCTTGAGGATTCATCGCCGCTTCCAAATCTTTGTCCCTCAATTGTGTCCATAAAAGTATTCGGAAACTTATTGCAGATCATATTTGCCAATCTCGTAGATGTACCCCTGCTATAGTCGTGCAGCTCTTCAGCCAAGTAATCTCCAATTAATTTGACTAGGGCTAACCTATACCTATCTTCGGCTATGATCTCCCGAGCACAAGCTTCTTTTAATCGTGCTAGAAATTTAAACTACACACTTGTTCCAAAAGGAGAGAAGTCAGTTGCTGAAGCGAGTTGAGTTTGTTCTTCGAGGGAAATACCTAAATTGTAAATCATATATTATGATTTTAAAAGCATTGATGACAACAAAGTTCAGTTAATAATAGGCTCACAACAAAATTTCCAGGTATAGTTACAGAAGTTTGGAAAATAGAATAGACAATATAGACATATTTCTTTCACTGAGAAAAAAATGCAAAGGATGAATATGCAGAAAGTTAGATACAGAATGAACAAGTTTGTCAAATAACATGAACATTTCAGATATATGTATATAGATAGGTAGATAGACTTAGAAAGAGGGAAAACTAGACTCAGCATTGCAGTGATAAGAAGTTAGGAATTATAAACTACCAGATTCTAGAAAAATTGAAGACTGCAAAGTACACTCACTAGACCCTGCAACTGCACAGAAAGGATTGGTTTGTATCTCACTGACTACGAATTTAAGAGCAAGAGCTGGTTGATTCATTTTTGCGCATTCCTGGGCGTATTCTAGCAAAACTGAATCATCGTCGATTTCGGAGTTACAAGCTTCCAAAACGAGCTGTTTTATTAAAAAATTAAGTTTTATCTTTCATTGCAATTATGAAAGCCATATTATAGGCGTCACATAATGCAATCATGAAGTTACCTGTTTTAATATGCATTGACAAAAATATACTCAATAGAATTCATTTCAATTCACCTTGTAGTCTGCTTCCGGAAGACGAAACTTCTCGAGTCCTTGTGAAATTATGGCTGCTCTACAATCATCCCTCACTACCACTCTATTTTCCCCTACAGGATCGCATAATTTAAACAGTGGCATTTTTGTAACTAAAAAACAATATACATTTTAATGAATATAATAATTTAAATACACATCAAACTTAAATCTAAAAATAGATTTTACATACTTAAAAATTCAAGC
The DNA here is from genome assembly GCA_011634705.1 of Andricus grossulariae. Taxonomy (NCBI): domain Eukaryota; kingdom Metazoa; phylum Arthropoda; class Insecta; order Hymenoptera; family Cynipidae; genus Andricus; species Andricus grossulariae. Next base: position 12,875 of record JAABKJ010003543.1, on the reverse strand, counting down.
AGACTATGAGACCATTATTTATATTTAAAGAAGGAAAATGTTGAGGAAAGATTGACAGGAATAAATATGTTAATTTGTAAGCATGAATTTGGTATTATTGACATCAATCGTTGGTATTATTAATTTTTACAAATTAAATAAATTAAAAATCCATTAGTGTTTGCGTTAAATTAATTTAGGTAGCACACCAACAAAAATGATGTTTCCAAATCCATTCTATTGCAGACAATTTTTATTAGTCAACTTACTAAACTTTTTCAGTCAATCTAGTCTTTAAATCTTTGCAAGGAATCCGTGATGTGGCTTTATGCACAGCATGATTTCAAGATTGTATTCGTGCATTGGTTTGTAATCTACCTTATGTAAAGGCAAGCATTCATACGACATAATTTTTCCAAGTTCATAAGCTCGTTAGTATGGCCAGAACACACTTTGCACAATTTCAAAAATTGCGTATATATCTTGCTCATCATCGCAAAGAAACATGCATATCTTTCCTATCACGATATCATACTGATATCCACCTTGACGTAGAAAAAAAGCATTTTCCTTTTTATACTCCGTTCCTTTCACTATAACTCTGCTGCACTCCTGCATATCATTTTGCACGTTAGCTTTTCGCACAACAGATTGTATTTTGTCATCATACATCTGCATTTTAAAATTCGTTGCTTCAAATACTTCTGTATCAAACCTGAGGTCTGCTCCTAAGCGAAGTAAGCTTTGAAAAAGTTCATGTTTCTCAGCTAAAGGTTTAGGCACGTTGATGAAATTATGCAAGAAATGTATAGCTCGTTTGAAAAATGTATATATGCTTTCAAAACGCATAGTACATACTTTCATCAATGGGCCAAATTCCAAAATCAACTGTGGGTAGTGCCTGAGGTAGTGATGTTTCGGTCTAAGACTTTCAGATAATAAAGTCTGCCTGGTTAACAAATATTCACGAATAATTCTTTCCAAGTAAGGCAGGCGAGATGTAGGAATTTCCGGTGAGCAAACAATTTCTATGATTTCTGTGAGTAACAGAATTAATCGCCATACTTCATTTTGGATATCATGAACTTCATCCTCAATCAAAAGGGGCAATAATCGTAAAAATGTCCAGATTTGCCACGCACCACCACTGATTTTTGCTGCATCATCACTGACTGGACAAGGCTTGTCGGCTTTACCTTCTTTCGAATACACAAAAGACTGGATTCGAGCATTTAGTTCTTGAAGGGAGAACCATTTTTCTGCATACAATTTATCAATGCTCAATTTTAAACCGTAACATATAACACCTTCAAATAAATCGTGCGCAAGACATGGCGGAAGTCCTGGTGCACAGACATGAAAGTTTGGCAAGCTGTTGAATACCGAATTAAATTTCACGCCTTCAGAAGAGTTTTTCCTGCCAATTTCGTCCAAAGCCTTATTATAGGATCTAACAGTTCGCGGCTCATATGATTGGCAAACACATTTCATTTCAAAGAATTCTTTTCTTGTTACAAGACAGTATCTACAAAAGTAAGTGGCTTTACTGAATTTTTTCAACAAAGCCACCTAGGCTATGACTTCCTAGATTATCTCCAATTACAAATGAAAGAGAGCCTTTAATTACTTTTCCATTTATAAGTATTCCCTTCACTTCAATGGCTTTTAATTCTTCTACTATCTTGCTATAAACTTTCTCATAGTCAAAATCATTTTCCCGGCAAAGAGCTACAAGTTTAATATTATTAATGTGGGAACGCATCTTGGGTGATAAATTTCCCAGACTAAGATATACAGCCACTAATTTATATTTCTTATTGACTGCTCCAATCGGATTCACTACTTCAAAGGCATCTTGATATAAAATAATCTTTAAACCATTATGACATTCAACGAAGAACCTATTTCGCTTGTAAACGGTTCCGTCAGTGAAATCTTTCAGGATTCCTTCCTCTAATGGTTCCGGATCAGTAAAAAGGTCTTCCTAAACACACTTGTCGTAAAAAAAGGCATTCATGTTTTACCAATTGATACGTATTGAAAGTATTTATCTCTTTTTCTTATAGGTTGACATTTATCCCTCAATGAAACCGAAACGGGCTCAACATACTCAAATTTTTCTTCATGAAATTTCTTGCGCTTATAATTGGTACCCATACTTTTTAAACTTTTTGTAAATGGATTACTACCTAGCGCGGCACTTATAATATTTTCTATTCGCTCTGATGAAATATTTGTAGACATTAAATAATTTTTTAAATTCTTTCTGACAATCTCCATTCCATCATTACTAATTTGGCTCAATTAATTTACGATATATTGTATTGTTGCAACGGGAAGAAGAAATTGGCATTCTAGTTTCAATAGAAATTGAGCAATATTTGCGAAAAACAAGTCCGATGGATAATCGTCTTCTTGCTGAATTTCGTTATTTTTAGCCTCGTTTTCCTTATGTCCATTGTTAAAACCTTTATCTATTTGGTCAATTACCATAACGGTCTGAGACTCAAGACTATTTTGCGTAAGAACTTTCTACGATTCTCAAAATTACTTCATTTCTATGTTTCTTTGAAATATGACCAGTGAAAGATTGTAAATTAGTATAACTTCTGTTGCACGAAGCGTACGGACATCTTACTTGTTCTCGATTTTTAATGTGATCTTTTAAATGCTCCAACAGTTCAGAATGATTGTTTACTTCTTTATGACATATCTCTACTGTACAAAAAAATTTTCCTGTATTATTTGCTGTCGTATGGACGTTATTTTGTCGTGTCTGCTTAAAAGTAACATCATGCTTACGCACCAAGTGCGACTTCAGAGAAACTTCCAGCTTGAAGTATTTCTGACACTGATCATAACCGCAATTAAAGTTTCTGTTTATATTTTTGTAAAATTTATTATGTTCTAAATGTTGCTTTAGAGATGATGTCTTAACATTGCAAAATCGGCAGTGATACATCTTTTTACCTAAAATAAAATATAAATCGTGAAATATTTTCTCAAATTCGATATATAATAAAAATTAAAAAATAATGATTTTCAATCAATTTCACTCAATCTCCCTTTTTAGAGATATCCTAAAAGAAACTTAACCAAACAGTTGAATTTTAGAAACAAAGGAATAAGTTTTCAACCAAAAATGGTATAGTTACATTTTCAGTTTAAAGAATTTATTTTCAACAAAAAAAAAAAAACATTTCTACCAACTAAATTAAACAAAAAAGACGTTTTTTTTTACAAAATAGTTTAATCCACAGCCAATGAGATAAATTTCCAAAGAAGAAGATTAATTTTCTACCGAGAAAGTCGAATTTTCCACTCGACGCTATGGATTTTCAACAAAAAAGTTAATTTTACAAAAAGAAGTTATTTATTCAAATAATTAGTTTAATTTTTGACAAAATAGTTGAATTTTTAACTAAAGAATATAACTTTCAACTGAAAAAGATAACTTTTCAACCAAACATGGAATAGTTACCGTTTCAGTTAAAAAATTAATTATCAATAAAAAAAATGGATTTTCTTCTAGTTAAATTGAATCAAAAAGGGAATTTTTTTTAAATAGTTGAAACCACAGCCAAAAAGGTGAATTTTCAACAGCAAAAATTTATTTTTAATAATAAAAAAAGAATATTCAACAAAATGAATGAATTTTCCACAAAACAGTTGAATTGTCAAGCGAACGTTATGAATATTTATCAAAAAGGTTAATTTTCAACTATATACTTTAATTTTCTACCAAACTGCTGAATTTTCAAGTCAAAAAGACGATATTCTACAAACCAGCTCATTTTTTAAGCCAATAACATAAACTTTTAACAGAGCATAAGAAGAGCGTAAGTTTTTCTGACTACTGGTCAAAATTTTATTAGATTGAGAGGTCCCTCAAATCATATTGATTGTGGGCGAGGTCGGACATGTGTTAGTCTTTTACTGTTTATATAATTTTATCTAAAAACTAATTTCTTAACCTTTATTTAACATGTCAATATGACTCCAATTTTAACAGAGCTGTCCAACTTTCAACTAAGTTGTTAAATTTTTCACCCAAAAATATGAGTTTTTGACAAAATAGTTGCATTTTTAACAAAATAATTAAATATTCAATCAAATAATAGAATTTTTGACCAAAACAAAAATTGAAACGAAAAAACAAGAAACAGGCGAAATTTCTTGAATACATGACGAAAACAAATATATTGGAAAGGGTGTGAGTCTGGAATATCCGAGTAATTTTCAAACTTGCTACTGTTAGTATTGAACTGTAACGTTGCAGGGACATCTTTCACAAAAGTCGACAACTTTCTTGAAATTTATCATGAAGAAACGTACTAAACGTTATTAAGGTTCGTCACGTTACTTCTACTGGACCCCCCCCCCGCCCCTAATCTGTTACCAACCGTATTTTGGACGTGATCCCCTTCCCCCTCACATTGGTAACGTAGTTTATGGACGATCCCTAAGAGAACATAAAACGAGTATGGAAACTAAAATCAAATTTATATAAATATGCATATCATACTTATTTGAAGACTCATAAAGAATGCACAATTTTTTAATGTCTATTACTTTAACATATAGGTATGTAAAAATAAAAAATGTTACCTACGAAAAAACCCGAAACTTCAAATAACTCATTTTAAGGGGTCATTCTGCTATCTCAACAAAAAAAAGGTGATTTTCAAGAATTTTTTTCTCAAACAACTACTTCATATAATTGAGTAAAATTTTCAGCATTCATTTATTCTGTCTCAAAGTTTACAAAAACAATTTTTCTACATAACATTATTATTTAGTTTACGTATTATTTAATAATAAAAAAGTGTCTAAACAAAGGCATGTCTACTGTGTGCACGATATCTCCAATCAGCATCATCTTAAACAGTTTGAACAAAAAATTTCCAAAAATCGTGTTTTTCCCCCTTTTTTTGTTAATTTAACTATGATGAAATTAAAGATTTGAAAAACCGCTTCGTCACGTTGTAGATATTTATGTTTAAAATGAACGTAGCAAATTTGAAAGTAATAATTCAAAACCTTTTTGAGAAATCGTGCACGCAGAGGGCAAAAACGTTGTTTCGAGAAAAATGCGTTTGAAGTTTTCGGAACATAAAAATTGTAAGAAAAAGTTACCTACACTTAATCAGCGATCCCTGCTCCGTATAAATTCTTAGAGGTGCAATATTTTCTTCACATATGCACATTTAAAAATAAACAGCAATATTCCGAATATGCATCGAAAACAATTGCCAAGACTGAAACATAAGCAGCCGCGTTCGGATGCTCTACTCAAGCGCTCAGCTCTCCACGCGCTTTTGCTCCAAGCTCTCAAAAGTATAGAAAGGCTCTGAATTTCTGCATGAAATTTTGATATGATAGTATTGAATATATAAGCTGTCGAAAAATGCCAAGAAAAAAAAACCGATTTTTCAAAAGTGAGATAGTAGAATGACCCCTTAAATAAACAATTATAATATTGAACTATTTTTCAAAAATTCACACTAGGGTTTTCTTCCACATTTTAATATTCAATAATGTGGTTATTTTTCTCGATTTTATAAACCATCTTAAATATTATTTGATTTGGAGGTTATGCGTATCTCTGGAACATCATTAACATATAAATTAAATGGAGATAGAATTATTCATTCAAAAGTTTCAATGGTTATACCACTTTCTCTGAATGAACATTATTTGTTCATTTTAATGAGGATAAAATACCTGATCATTCATAAACAATAACATTTTCCACATTTAATCTTCTCTGAAAGGTGACATTGATAAAACTGCATTAGAATGACCCGAATAAGCTTTGCAAACTTTTATTGTTTTAGATCAGGAAAAAATAAATTATTCATAACCTACAAACGATTATTATAAAAAAAGTAACTCTACCACTGAAATGAAAATTCACCAATTTATTATTCTAAATTTTCATATTATTCTTTCTATAGATCTGTTCCAAATACACTCCTAGTCATTTTTCTCCCTAAAAGAACTCTTTATTTGTATATTCAAAAAATCCACATATAAGCGTTACCCGCAGTTTTATAGTCAAAATTATTGCTGAACATTAAATACTAAATAAAATGTAACCAAATTGAAAAACTAAGTTTAGTTGAAACCCAATTCGTTCAACGTCATTCGTATAATGAATACGCTGAACGCTTAATATTTGGTAACACATATCAACAAAGTACAATTATATAATTAATGTTAAATGCTTATTTAAAACAGAACTCTTTTTTATATATACATATAATTATATGCATTTAATCATTTTAATGATTTCAGTGTGTACTGCTACAGCATTGTAAAGCTTAACCTAAAAGTGCATCCACCTATAATTTCTACGGTGAACAAGTTGCAACTCTATGATATGCATAAGCAAAAAAAAATATATTATCGCAACTTACCTTGTCAACTTCTTCAGCAATTGTGGTTGTATCTCCAACGGCTATTTTGTATAAAATGAAGAAACCTAAAACTTTTAAATATACACTGACGCCTATACATTTCCAGTATTCCCATGCTCCGTGGTTTTTTGTGGGAAAATAGCAGACGGAAGAAATGGAACGCACAGAACTGTCATGGCGCTATGCAGCACAAGCGCAGAAAAATCTCCCGTTCGTGCTAAGTTCAAAATTCACTACACACGTATAGTAAATTTTGAAAATCCTTAAAATTACTATACAAAAATATTAAATTAATTTTCCAATACCACGCTTGTAAATTTACGTGACATTTTCATAGCAAAAGTGTGTGCACGATACTCAATGTTATTGAGACCAAATAGTTTTTAGTTACAATTTTTTTTTTCAATAATTCAGGGGAAGAAACAATTGATTCAAGGGGAAGACAAAATTTAAAAAAAATGGAGGAATTGACAAATTTTCTAAAACAAATTCGATCTTTTGTCTGGTTGTCCAAGACCGCATGTATAGATTCGAAGAAAATAGGTTTATTAATCAAAAGCGTGTCAGGAGGGTCATCAACACTGAGGGGAACGATAATATACATTGGGTCAAACACATTTCAGGCTAAATACAATGAAAGAATATTTAAGAAACTCAATCAGGGAAAGGGTCCAAAACAAAAGGTGGAATAACACAACACATAAATAATAAGAGAACAAGAATACAACACATTATATATCACAAATTATAACATTCATCCAGGAAAGTCTCATAATTTTGTGTGGCCAAATTGAACACTAAAGCTCACAAAACAAAGAAAAGGGTCCACACAAAATCTACTGAAAATCTTCCTTTCTGAACTAAATAAAAACGAACTATACCTTTCAATATAATCCGAGATAACATTCGATAATAGTCTCAAAAGTCCATAGTTACACTTGAAAAGTCACTTAATGCAAAGATATTCGAAGATACTTGAAAATTAACTTAAACGAACAGCAGGGATGCTGCTCCGTAAGCTGCTTGACGAAAGATGACGGGTTTTCCCCGCATTCTTCTTTGGAAACCGACTTGATCCTGATTGTTTGAAATGGGGCGTTCTGATTGGTGTTACTAGGGAATGTTGAAACAGCAGAAAAGGACTCTCAGGGCTGTGACTAGGTGTAGATTGAGGGATGCTGAGTCCCTAGTACCGAGAACGCTTACATTGATGATTCGCGCCTGAGCTAAAGAGGTCCCACTCGCATTGCTGGGGATCGACAATAAACCTTTCCAAAATTTGAGCTTTTGAATTCCACTCCAAGGTAGATGAGTTGAAGGGGGCATCAAAAATAAACGGCAGTAATAATCCCAACAGAATTCCGAAAATATTCAACAGGTTTTGAGGTACAACTAGAAGGATGGGAATAGGTTGGCACACTGCGGTAGGTTGGGCGGGAAAATTCAAAGGATTTGAGTAACTCCAATCGACAAAAGGCGTCCAAAATGCTTCTGGAAGTTTCTCGTCAGTTCTGGATGGATGAGGATTCTTCAGGATAGTCGGATTGCTCGGAAAATACATAAATAAATAAGGAAAAACAGGCAGAATCAATTGTTAATAATAAGAGAACTAAATTAGCTAAGCCCAAGACTTGGAAAACCGTGCAGCTTGCGGTTTCTGAACAGTGAAGTTAAATCTTTAAATTGAAATTTATTAAATGAAATATTAATAAATTATTGAACTACTGATAATTAATTGCTTGCGACATGCAATAAAATTGGAATGTCACCGTGACATTAAGCCCATTCCAACCAAAGAATCAACTGTATTATCAACGACCAAGGGTGACGTCTGTGCAATATTGGAAAAATCATCATGCAGACACATGATTCATCGTGGAATATTCAAATTTGATTTTACGCAGCCAAAACAGGCGAAAATAAACATGAATAGCGGCGCAGTTGAAGAATTGACCACAGAAAAAATCGCGGAATGTCCAGTAACCTCCAAAGAACTAATCGCAAAGAATTATACAGTATTACGTATGTAAACTACAATTCTTTACAACGTTAATGAATTTAAAAAAACACGCGCGTCAGTCAGAACTGGCGCTTTGATCTAGGTCTTCATGCTTATCCCGCGTTTGTGCATAGACGTTTCAAAATTAAATTTCACATTTTACAAAAGTTGAAAAGAAATGTATCAAATTGCTTTCAATGTCACAAATTTCAAGACATTTGATATTGTGCCATTGAAAATAAGTTTGAGAAAAACTTTTTCCACATTAAGTTCACTTGTTAACTTTTTCAATTATGAAACGATTCAGTTTACAATGCGTATTTCTAAAATCTTTTGGATTATAAATTTTCTGTTTTAAACCTACATTTTCAACTTATCAAATTTTTAAATGCAGTTTGGAAAACTCAAGATTTCATTTTTGTTCTTTTCTGCACTTGAATTTTATTATATTGTCGCATAATACTAATTTTTAAAACTTCCAAAAATGTTGACATTCAATGTAACCTATTTAATAAGTTAGTTTTGAATTATATCGCTATTAATACTAGAAAAATACAAATTCAGTACAAATTGTTTTATAAGGAAACAGTTACATGCCTATACAAACTTTTCAATTTTTTTTTTTCTGTAAACAGTTTGTAACAAACGAGCATTTTTTTGAGAATTTGTATGTAAAATTAGCATAGTAACCTCTTCCAGTTCCAGAAGAAGCACTACTATCAGTATAGTGGCCCCTCTGCGACCCATTTCGGTTAACTATGGCCATATACAGAATAGACATGAAGCAGTGAACCGAAAATTTGACCAGTTTTCTGCAGTATCTTTTATCCATCTTCACGGATACGCGACGCACCCAGGCCCAACTCGTAGAGCGATATGACGAAAAGGGAATAAACTGTTCGAACTCGGGCCATGAATCGAAGAAACGCGAAGGATTTAATTTTCACGAGCCGTGTCCGATGGCCTCCTGAGAGAATATCAGCGTTTCCTGTACTATATTTTTCTTTTTATAAAATAGTAAAATCGCGTTTTAAACGGGACTAGTTCAATTAAATCTCACGGTGGTAATACAATTGCAGAAGAGAAAAGTGCAAATCGGGTGAAAATCTACTAAAAACGTTTGCGTAATTTTGTAAGTTTGCAGGTTATGGTATTTTCTGCTCGATCTCTCGATATTTTCTCCATGAAATCTTTATATTTTACAGGCTTTCAGTGTTTACTGACACTATATAAATTATTTTTATTTTTATTTCAGGTCATGGTCGCTCTCTTAAGGTTTTGAACTATATAAATAGAGATATTAGGAGCCTGAATTTTCGGTTACTTTTGGCAGTATGTTTGCTAATGACAAACTAAAAATCTAACTTTTATATTATGAGATGATATTTCTTCTTTTACAGGTTCGTAAGTTCAGAGGGCAAACTTTCAATTGGACTATCGCCCAAAATTCCTGGAAGTTTCTTACAAAATTCTTAGTATTCTCAAAGATTTTGATCAATTTAATTTTTTTAACTTGTTTAGATTGCAATTTAAAAAATACCTCTTGTTAAAGTTTTAATTTCCTACTATCTATTACAGATTCCCTGCTATTGCAAATACAATAGAAAAATTTGAATTATCAAGCTGAAGAAAATGAAAAATAGTCCAACAGCACAATTTATAAAAATTATAATTTTTGAGTTCATCTATTTTTAATTCTTCCAGCTTCCTTTCTTGATTTTTTTCCTACTGTATTTCTATCAGCAAAAAGTTCTGAGGTATTGGAAAGACTTTAAAAAATGGGGAGAAAGATCATTTTTAAAAACACAGGTAATTTCAACGTGGAAAAAAAATAATTTTCAACAAACTAGTTGAATTTTCCACAACAAAAAAAAACGAACTTTATTTTAGAAGGTGCGGGCGTAGGTCGGGTCCAGGGCGGAGCTCTGGTGAGCGCGAGGCCCCTTGTAAGTAAAAACTACCCATATAAAAATATAATATAAAAATCCCAATATTCTGAAATGCTCCGAAACTCCGTGACGGCTGCTGGAACTTTCAGCTAGAGAGCAGCACGTTTAGAGTTCGTTCCCCTAGGGGAAAAACTGTAACAGCTGTTATGAGTTGTTTTCCCTGTTGTCGATTTTTTTCCCGAGTTTTTTCCATGCTCAACAAACAGCAACTTGCAGCCCGTTTCACATGCTCGAAAACCCGCGGTTTTCATGCATCTGTGGAAGAAAATATTAATTTTTGATGGGTGAAACCACAACCGATGGTCAAAGAAGGCTGGTCGTGTTTTTGATTTCCATGATGAAATTTTTGTTACATCTAAGTTATACTAAAATTTTACTATCAGTCGTTATTTTTCATTTCTATTGCGTTATAATTCACATAATTTTTTTGTAATAATGCCAACTTTGGGAGAGGTTTTTGCTTTACCAACCCTACAAAATCTATAAGGATACATATATTTTTTTTATTTTACGGACTTACACGTAGTTTTTTCGTGTTCTTAGAGGACTGACGAGGATTTAAGTAATTCTGAGAATCACTAAACACGAATCAACTTTAAAAATTCTACATTTTTGAGTAATAATGAATAATTTCTAATTTTAAGAATTTCGGAATGTTATTTAAATTAACACATTTTATTACTAGTAACATTTGTATTAGTAATATCATTTTACGTTGAGAAACTCAGATAATTTTGGGACTATACGTAGGATCCAGATTAAAATTTCGTAAAAACTGATGACAACATAGTTTTATTGTATATGTACATCAGATTTGCAAAATGATTAAGTCCTCTTCACAATCTATTTATTAAGAATAGTCTCAAAGATAATATTTGTTTCCAGACCTGAAAATGGACAAGTTTACAATGAACATGGTACTATTGCTAAAGTGATTTCAACAATCAGAAAAATATTTGCCTTGAATTAAAGAAACTGCTTCCTTGAAGTTTTTTTTTTTAATTAACTGAATATATCTTCAAAAAGAAGAGACTAATTTCAAATATGAGAAAAATACTCGTCCGGACTAAAAACTATTTCTTTAAAACAAAGAAATTTCTTTGATTCAAAAGAAATTTCTTCGCATCGATAAACCTGTTATTTCACTCAAAGCCAATACATATTTTGATCTGATTCAATGAAGTTTTCATTGAATGTCGTGAAATCAATTGAAACCTAAAGAAATCTTTTCCAAAGTTCTTTAATCGTATGGAAATACTTATGAAATTGCTTTGAAATATTGGAATAGTAAGGAATCCTTTCAGGTATTGGAAATTCCTAAGAAATACTCTAAAATCCCGTGGAATATGAAAACTTTAATATATATATATATATTTTTGTATACATATTTTTATAAATACATATTTTTTTCGTTGTGATTTTTTCGTGTCCTGTGACCACCCATCTCACGGTTGTGAGACGTGGCCATGAATGGGATTTTCGAATTTTCGAAGCTTTAAACCTTAAAACATAAAAGATTACATAGATGGTGACATCGGTTGGCTCCTGGCGACTGAAAATCAAAATTGGACATTTTTATTTTCAAAATATACATTACTTTACAGAATCACATTCCGCATCTTTTTTTCTATGCAGAAAATCGTATCTCTTTTAGTTTTTCAACAAATTGTAAAAAACGAGTTTTCTTAAAAGCCATTTTCTATTTCAATTCTTATCTCCAAACCGTGCTCAAATTCACAGTTTCAGCAATTTCTTTACAAAATTCAGAAAGATATAAGTTATAGTATTCTTTTTATGGTAGTTGAAAATAAAACGTTTAAACTGACTCTTATCAGATGTAAATATCTCAGAAGGACATGGTTGACGCCTTTGGCTTAAGAGATAACGACTATAGTATAGTTTGTACAAGCTCATGAAACAGTAGAATATTCATTACATACATCAATAATCAAATTTCTAATTAATGCAATAATAATTTTGTCCTCTACTCAGAAAAGATGAGGATTATCTGTACTCTGCTCTTATCCTTGGCCGTTTTCCTGAATTCTGTTGGTGAATATAATGATATATTATATCTATTATGCAGGCAAATATATTCTCCAGCTTCAGGCAAATCAGAATTTTTGCGATTTAAAGTATACAGAGAAGTTTTTACTTACCAACTGGCGTATCAACTGGCTCTTTCTGCATGCGTGTGACACTCAGGACTGCATCATGTAGTTTCTGACCTTGAAACAATAGTATGGCGCAGTAGCGCTCAAGGCAGCCTGTAAAATTTGGGGAAATAAATGCTACCTGAAATTTGACTTTGGATTCTTGTAGTGCTAGCATGTAGAAAAAAGGTATATATGTTTGCGACTACGGCCGTAAATTAAGATTTTTTCATTTTCTAGTTTGGAAGACAATTAAAACGGCCTGAAAGTGCCATTTTAAAGAAGCAATTGAACCGCCTGATCGTAGAAGGGCATATAAAGTCTGATGGCTGGTGGCGGGAGGGCCCCTTGGCATTTTTAAAAACATTTACAAATT
>JAABKJ010003542.1:0-25821 GCA_011634705.1 Andricus grossulariae | reverse complement strand
TACACCGCTATATATTTATATATATATATATATGCCCGAAAAAATCATTAGAATGACGGAATATACCAATGGGTGTAGCCCACGTAATAAAGGCAATAGAAAATCTTATCAGCCCGTATAAACTATAGTCCTTGGTCTCTGTCCTTCTGCTAACAGCCGGAAAAGATTTGTCAATCAATGTTTGCCTGGTAATTCTGAAAGATATCTAAATTTTAAAATGTATTGAATTGATGAAATAACAGAAGTTTTGAAAATCTATTAAGAGGAGAAAAACAAAAACTTGGCGAGATTATTATTATTATTATTACGAAAGAGAAAATCTCGCTAAGTTTTAGGGTTTTCACCTTGCAGTAGTCTCAAAATTTGTTTACTTTATTAATTTAATACATTTTACAATTTATATATATTTTATAATTACTTGAATTCAATTCAGAAAACTTTTGACCTTTAAACCCGAAAGACAGATGTTTTTAAAAAAGTTAAATTTTTAACAAACTAAATAAATTTTTAACCAAGCAATAACATTTTAAACCAAAGAAGATAACATTTCTACCACAACAGAAGTATTTCTGAGCTAAAAAGACGATCCTTCAATAAAACAGTGTAACTTTCAACCCAGACAGATTTTTCAGTCGAGGATGAAGGAAAAATTTGAACCAAATTTTGGAATTTTTCACTAAAAGAATGAATACTCAAAAAAAAATTTTTTTTAACTAGAAGTTGTACTTTCAAATAAATAGTCCAATTTGTACTCAAAATAAATTAATTCCTTTTAAAAAATGTAATAGTTGATATTTCTAACAAGAAAGGATTTTAATTTAAAACAAAAATCGATCGATTTTAATTCTAAAGATGAATTCGCCAAACAAGACGATTTTTTAACAGAATAGTTTAATACTTAAAAAAATACTAAAAAAAAATTGCCTCTACAAACAAATAGTACTCAATATGCAACAATTGACATTTCTAAGATTTCAAGTCGAAATATATATTGTATTTTTAATACAATAGATGAATTTTCAACCTAAAAAGTCAAATTTTCAACAACAAAAAACTAATTTTCAACCAAGCAGTTCAATTTCCGACCAAAAAAGTTCATTTTCAACAGAGAAAGACTTTTTTACCATAAATGATGAATTTTTTACCAAATGACGAATTCTCTACCAGTTGAATTAAACGTAAAAGAAAATGACTTTTAACCAAATAGTTGAATCCTCTAACAACTAAATTAATTTCCATTCAATAAAAGTGAATTTTAAACCAAATGGCTGAATTTTTAACTGAAAAAAATGTCTTGAACTAGACATGGAATCGTGAAATGTTCAGTTGCAGAAAATAATAATTCGTATCAGAAGAAACATATTTTCAACCTGTCGAGTTTAACCAAAGAAGACGATTTTTGAAACAAATAGTTGAATTTTCAACTAAAAATAGTTAAATTTTCTTATTGCGTTCTATGGATTCATTTGAAATTCATCATCAGGAAACGTAATAATTGTTATCAAAGTTCGTAAAGTTGTTTCCATGAACGCCCTCCCCCCATCCCATCAATGTTATCAACTGTGGTGTTTAATACGAACCCCCCCCCCCCCTTAAATTGGTAAGGTTGGTTATGGGCGGTCCCTAAGCAAAATTCAAAGACTTTTTCAAGTTAACAAGGATTTTCAGCACGCTAGACACCCTGGGAAAAAGGGAAAGTTTCTGGATAACAGGGGAAAAGGCAGAATTATTTAAGAAAGGGTAAAAGAGGGAAAGAATGCGAAGCTTTTATTTAGAAGCTGAACCTCTATAATCTCTAATTATCATTTTTTGAGGCATACAGAATAATTTTCATTGGCATTTTCCCCCTACGGCACAATTCGTCTGAATAGACTGTAAATGAGTAATATTTAAACTATGATAGGACACTTGGATCTTGTTTTAAGTTTAAAACATGTTCAGTTAATAACTCCACTTTTTCATTTAGATTAGGTGCTTATGATCTTAAACATTGTAAAATAATTATAATTATTTAAAACAAATCATCCTAAAATACTCTGTTTGAAAGATTTTTTTCAATATCATTCTTATTTCCACTACGGTATTTGTGAAATGTATCGACACAGCGCATAATACATAATCATTATTATTTATTATTATTATTATATCATTAAGCCGTTTCCCTTTCGGGGTAGGCGTGAATTGCTCGGTGGTAAAGTAAATTGATTTTCTCTAATCCCACATAGCACACTTCCCGAAAAAAGCAGGTCTGTCCCAGGTTTAGACCTATGCTTTTCCCGAAAAAACCTGGCACAGACTTGTTTTTTTTTAAGTGTGTTATGTAGGAATGTTTATTGATTCAATGTCAATTCCTCCCGCCTATCACGAAAGTTTCTGAGTGGGATTCGCGTCAGGTGAGGTCCCCCCACACATCAAAAATCTTTCTCCCCTTGCGCTTTAGCCACAATATCTGATTGGTTGAGAAAATCTTGTCTATTCACAAAATATAATATCAAAATTTGACAGTTGAGAAAACAAGTAGCAGAGAATATTCAGAAGTTATTATGCTAATTTTACATACCAATCCTAAAAATTTTCTGGTTTGTTACAAGTTTTATTCAGAAAAAAATGAAAAATTTGACAACTTTGGATAAGCATATAATTGTTTCAATATGAATTAAATTATTCAATAGGATAAATTGAATTTCAACTTTTTTTTAAAAGTCGGAAGTGGGATCAAAGCGAGTAGGGTAAGCCGCGATAGGTGGTAGTGCAATAGGTGGCAGGGTACTGTAACTAAAAAGCCAAAACTGCAACTTTCTAATAATTATCTAAGACAATAGAGTTGTATGCGATAATAATTTGTTTAAACAATTATGTTCACTAAATTACATTATTTATTACCTCACTCTTATTGACAATATGTAATAAAAAAACGCAAACAAATCTTAATTGGCGCCAAGAGCCCGCAAAACCCAAATTTACACTTATGGGGTTTTTTTTCGGACCCTATAAAACAGGCTTATGGGGGGATATTGAAAAAGTTATTATTCGTTTGTTTTCTATACCTAATTGTAAAGAGAAATGTCGAGTTTGAACTCAATTCACCTAAAATTGATGATTCTGAATACAATTATTGACAAAAACGTATTTTTTTCTTATGGGAAATACGTGTAAACTTCATTAGGCTTGTGGAAAAAACGCATTTAATTGTTTTCGGTTTCGAACAAATTTCGGGCGATATGCACGAAAATTTGAACAAAAAAATTTCCAGTGCATTTTTGGATCGCCCTACTTATAAGAGCTAGAGCATTGTTTTGTTAAAGATCTCCGGCAAATTTAGTCTGTTTTAACTGATATGAGGGGAACTTATCTAAAACGAACAGGAAATAAGATATGCCACGGAAACTATAATTAAATCATTTTTTAGGACATTTTGTCCATAAAAAATCACTTCTGAAAGTCATATCTCCTAAACTGTTCAAGATTAAGACTAACATTGCCTTTAATTTTACAGAGAATTTTGTGCACTTCAATTCTTGTTTTGAGTTCTTGTTAAGAAAAAACTTACTTTTTGCACATGTTTTAAAATATTTTGAAGCATTCTGAATTTCACATGATGTTTAATTACTAGAGGCTTTTTCAGATGCCAAAACAAAGGATTTACACCACTAAAAATTAAATTTCCGATGCTTAAAATACTCGACAGGCATTCCCACAACATACATGCAGAAAAAACTGGGATGGGCAAGCACTTTTCAGTCAAAATTTGTACAAGCTCGCCGTGGGCAGTAAATTTTGGTTGAGATGAAAATTGTCTTCTTTTGAGATGTAAGGCCTAAGCTATCAAGTTTCTTTACAAGCAAAGGCCAGCCCTGACACATTGTCATTCAGAATAATCAACTCCGGCTTTCGCCCCCGCCGCGCCACACCGGGGCAACCCCTTTACAATCGAGAGGGGCTTTCAGTCTTTACTTCTTTAACCACCGGTGATAGAGTGGCTGAAAGGTGAGGACCACTCGAAAGAGTGCCGGAAGAGAAGTGGAGAGCTCTGGGGGTGGTTGGGTGACGGCCTTTATAACCGTGGAATGAGGGCCACTCAACTGGTCCAGGAAGCCCAGAGGTGAGGGTGACTCCGTGACTATCGTCGGATCTTCCACGGTAATTATTTTTAAACACGTCGTGGAGATACGCATCTGTGTTGTACCACCGCTCAACTCATCTCTATTTTTCGCTCTTTCTCGACAAATTTTCTCTTCTTCTTTTTCTTCTTCTTTGTCTTTCTCTCAGCGAGAAAGCGCAGTTTTTCTCAGTCGGTGC
Source organism: Andricus grossulariae (assembly GCA_011634705.1). Classification (NCBI taxonomy): domain Eukaryota; kingdom Metazoa; phylum Arthropoda; class Insecta; order Hymenoptera; family Cynipidae; genus Andricus; species Andricus grossulariae. Next base: position 21,522 of record JAABKJ010003542.1, on the reverse strand, counting down.
CCCTCTAACTAAATAACAGGACTAATTAGGTGTTGCCGCCTTCGCGTTCTCGCACGTTGTGGCACGTATTGTCGCGATTATTTTTATTATCATCTCAGGGGACTTACGTAATTATTATAAATGCTTTTTCATACTCATCCACACTTTCTCTTACTTAGAGAAAAATTTATTTTTTCTAATCATGGCATATAATTAATATATAGGAATAATTTTCGCGAAGCTCACATTGTTCTTAACACTATGCAGTGTCTATAACACATACAGTTTGAGTAACTGTATGTAGAGTGTCTACTAGAGTGGTCTTTTGATTTTCGTTGAGCGACAGCCCCCCCCCCCCCATAGTTTTGTGATGTTCCCGAAAAAATAATTTGCCTATTTTTTCAAACCACTCAATAACAACCCGTGCCGCCCGGCCTTTGAAATGAACATAAGGTTTTAAAGAAAAGAGAGATTACTGATACACTGAATGAATGTTAGGAGTATTATATATATATATTTTTTTTTTATTTTGCAATTCTTTAAAATAATATTTCTATTTGTGTAAGTTAGCTTTTTTCCTGCAAAAGCATGAAATGTTTGTTTATTTTCTGAAATTAATGACACACTTAATCAACGTTAAGACTTAAAAGTAATTAAGAGTCATTTTCCGGGGGGTCATTTTCCGGTCACAATACAAGAGGTGGTGGGGAGGGGGATGAAAATAAAAATTTATTAGGTGCAAATTATTTCTTAAATATTCCTTATGGAGCGACTAAATTTTAATTTACAAAAAGATAATAACAGGTATCCCAAAAAGCAAACTTCCGAAAAAACCTCGCTTTTTCTTGGGACTTGGCCCAAGTGGCCGTAAGAAAAACCCAGGCCTAGGTTTTGTCCTATACTTATAGTCTTAGACCTATAATTAGATGTAGGTTAAAACATGAGATCATGTCCACCTACATTATTTTATTTACAAAAAGTAATTAATTTTTACGCAGATTTAACGAAGAATGCACAATTTTTAACAAAAATAGCAATAACTAAAGTATCGTGTTAAAAAGTGACAAATAATTCTTTTACATTTTACAAATTTTTTTCACCACAATATGTGAAAAACAATAAATAATTAAATTATTTATTATTTTTAGATAGCGTAGCTATCAAGAATTTGAAAAAATCCTTGATATTACGTTATATTTCGGATTTTAAAAACAGCGAACCGATGCAATGACAAGCTCAATAATTCGTGCTCGTAAGTTAGTTGTCTCTTATATTTTTAGCGATTCATTTCTCTTCCGAGAAGAACCCAGGCGGAAAAATTATACATAGTTTATATATAGTGCGAAGTATTATATATAATATTCATTTGTTTTATATAAAACATGTATAAAACAAATGAATATCATATATAATACTTCACACTATGTATAAGCTATACATAATTTTTCCGCCTAGGAAGTCGCACCTAATCCATAGCACATCGGCTTAGACAGGAACTAATGCTCTTAGTTTTACGGACCATATAGTTCCGAACAAAGTCGCTGTGCCCGCATTAGGTGCAACTTCTTCTCACAAGAGAAATAAATCACCAAAAATATAAGAGAGGTAGCTTCCGACCACGTATTAAGCTTACATCGGCTCGCTGTTTTTGAAGTCCGAAATATTACCTAATATTTCGGATTTTTTAACAATTCTTAATAGTTGTGCTATTAAGTAAAAATAAATTATCAATTATTTTTATTCTTTTTTACATATTATGGAAAACAAAATTTGAAAAATATAAGAAACACATATGTCACTTTTTATCATAATTTAAAAATTTTCTGATGTTTCAAACTAGGTTTAACCAGGTCTAGACAAACCTGGTTTTTCTTTAATGCCACTTGGACTAAGTCTTAAAAAAAGACCAGGTTTTCTGGGAAGGGTTAATATTGGTCGATTAAAAAAAAAGGCAATTTCGTTTATCGAAAACCTCGCAAAATTGTGGGGGGGGGGGGTCGCGTTCTTCGCCCATCAAAAAAAGTTTGGTAATGCATTCTTGGACTATCTCTTTCTCAGGAAAACCTGTTACTGGCAGGAATTTTTATATATATATATACCTGGAAAATCAGGACGTTTATTCGAGCGAGCTTAAATTTCGTTCAAAACGTGTGATATAAAATTATATAACGATGTTTTTTCATTTGTAAAGGTAACTTTACAGTACTGGATTATATTCTTATTCAGATCAAAATTCTTATCATGTTTGCTAATCTCAAGAAAGAAAACATATTTATTTAAATTGCGATCGGTTTTGTTTTTTTAAACAGTTGTGTGTGTGTGTGTGTGTGTGTGTGTGTGTGTGCAACTGCGAGCATGTATATGTTTTAAGATTGCACTTGTGTATAGGAAGTGCTCAGTGAGCACAAAATTTAAAGACGTTTTTAAAACGTATGATGTCCAAAAGACCTTTTTTAGGACGTATTTTGGACATAGGACGTTTTTAGTATGTTTCCTGACATTTGTGCCCACTGAATGTAATGCTTCCAAGCTTTTCCCTGGCGCGCTTGACTGTCACGGTTGTGCAAATCGAATCAGGACACCCCGGCCGTAGTCGACAATGTTATTTGTTAGTGGAGAGGCATTGAAGTAACCGTAGGACGTAGGTTGAAACGAGGCCAGATTGCCCGGTGATCAAGTTAAATTAAACGTGGCTAGTAAACCCCCTGGAACTGGAAAGGATACGTGTGTCCAAGGGTAGCTACGTGGCAAACTACGTGATTCACGTTGCATAAACAATTTCGAGATTTCCAGTCACTTCTTCCAAATCTCCATCTTTTTAGATTCAAAGCTTTAATTTTAAATCGAAATCAAGATTCGCTCTCGCGAATCATCGTCAGGTACAAAAAAGCTACCCAGAATCCAAGTTGTATGGAATAATCATGTACCCTCACAGTATGAGATATCGGCGGGATATCCGATTTATCTCCCAGGATATCTTGGACATATCCCATGAGATTTTAGGGTTATTGCGAATAATACCGTACAGGGCGGAAAACCCGATATCCCTGAAATGTCCCAAGGATATCTCAGAACATCATGAGGATATCCCATTATTGTCCCAATTTTATATGCCAGCGATGTCCCCAAGATATCTCAATTATTCTATAATTTGGTATATTCCTGGAAATGCAGATATATCTACTGCCAATTATATGTATATTCAATCGTCTTAGTAAAATAACTCATCACTTAACAATATTATGTATTTTTCCGGAGATTTTGTACAAAGGTAAATTCCATCATGGCTGTCAGCAGTGTGCGAAAACTTTCGCACAATAAAATAAGTCACGCTCTAAAAAGCGTCAACAATTTCTCGAATATTCGTGCCGGATCTATTCGCATTTATTCTCACGTATATAATGTAAACCAACGCGGTGCATATTAATTTAATTGTTTTTTGTCGTTAAAACTGATTTTTCCGTTATACTCATAGTGAAAAGTGCGATATCTAAACTGCGCAATTTAGAGGTTATCACAGAAAAAAAGTGTTGATTCAAGTCCAAAAGTGGGCTTGTTTCAAGGTGTAATGTAAAGAAGAGCAGTCCCGTTAAAAAGTAGCCCTGGATTAAAGCCGTAAAACCCGCCACATAAAGAACTAGAAGTTAGCCCAGTTATAGACTACAACTTTGTCACAAGCCTAAATGTGGGCTTGAATGAAGCTGTTACACAGACTACAAGTTAGCCGCTAGCTAGAATGTGGATTTGAATGAAGCTTCTATCTGGACTAGAATCTAGCCGATAGCCAGAATAAGGGTTTAAATTAAGCTACTATTTCAATTTAAAAGCAGTCCCCTAATCTAACCTAAGTAAAGCCTAGATTATGATTAAAATAAAAAGGGTCAGATTTTATTTTTTTAAATAAATTTCTTTTAAAATATACATAGCCATGTACAAAAACTATGTATCCTGGAGATCAATCTGAATATGAACACGTATAACAGCTTTGATTTCTGCTATAATCTAAAATAAACTAACAACTAAATAAACTGTAAAATTTGAAACGTACTGGCTGTTTTCAAATCGAGTTGGATATAAATACTAACAAAAACTGAAGTTTAGCATTTAAAACAATAATTAACAAAATAAAAAAGATCACAATAAATAAAATGATATTTCTTGCATTTACTGAATACACTAGTCAAAAGCTAGTCAAAAGAGAGCTTGAATCTAGGCCTTCAAAGCCAACAAGATCTTCCATCATGCCGTGAGACAGCACTTGAAAGTAACCATAATTAAGGACTGTTTTTAGTGAAAGACATATTATAAAGACTTCTTTTAAGACTATTTTCGTGATTGATTTTAGTCATTAGCTTAATTTTAGGCAAAAATAAAAAGAAGTCCAGCATAGAATTAAGACTTTTTTCTATAAACATTTCTATAAAGCGGATTTTTGTGAATCTTTATGTTTTCAGACATTCTAAATATTTTAAATAATATGTATTTCAGAAATATTGTATTCCATTGCCAAAATTGTATACATACCGTGCACAGGACATTATGTGGATATCGTACGGGGCGGAAATGTCGAAAGCCTTGGAATATGCCACGCATATCCCGGGCATTTTTGAAGATATCCCATGTTCTGTCGATATATTCTAGAGATATGCCAAAGATATCATTTTGTTGTGAGTGTATTTTGGACTGTTTGTAGATTTTCAGCGCAATTCTCGATCGATTTTAATGAAACTTAGCAGCTATAACTTACAAACCATGAAAAACAAGTTTAGGCGTGATTTTATGTTAATATGTTAGAAACTGTGAGATTAAAACAAAACAAAAACATAAAAACAACAAATTGTCAACCTGTGCTCACCTCTACATCGCATCGAGAATCCCTAATATAAAAACTCTAAATGATATTGTCGATTTCGATAGTCACGATTACATCGTTTTCGCCTTCTATGCGTGTGACACGAGGCATCAGTGGGTTAGAAAGCAATGGAAAATATCACGAATAATCATTTTCGCCTGCTATATGCGTGTGACACGAGGCATCAGTGCGTTAGAAAGTGATGGCACGTGTCATGATTTTTCGTTCTTTAGTTGAAGTCTGATTCCAACGGAGCTGCCTTGATCTGCGCTTGCTTGGATTACAGGGACGTTCATTGGCTACAGTGCGCGTCTGCATTTGAATTTTAAATACGTATGCTAACTAGAGCCAATGAGTGCCATTCAGTCGAAGCATGCGCATGTCTTTCGGGATCACTGTTGGAAATAGTAATCGAATCGAATTGTAGTTCGAGTTCGATAATACGACAACGTGTTTTTTATATATTTAGTAATGTGATCCGCTTGTTGCATACAATATGAATGAATGATGAAAGAAATAAAGTTAATGAGTAAAGAGTTAAGTATAGTCATGGCGTGTTACCGTTACTACATTAAATAGAGACAGAGTTTGTAAAACTCGTGTACGTTTTGGTTTTACTTTACCTATAGGATTGAAATCTCCATTTCCTTGTTTGAATAGAAGTATATCGGAGATCTGTGTGTGTCCACAGATAAAACATTTCATAATTCAAAAAGATGTTCAATTCAAGCAATTTTACGCTTTTAAGAGACACCACACTCCTGATAAAAAAAATCACCGATACTTTAAGGAATTGATTATGATAATTTGAAGGGATCTCAAAGAAGTTTAAAGACTATAGGGTATTTTTTTTATTTCAGGGAATTTTGAAGAGCTTTAAACAATTTCAAGGAATTTCAAAATATTTCAAAGAATTTGAAATATTTTGAGGTATTATACAAGATTTCAAGGTTTTTTAAACTGATTTCACTAATTTAATAGGATTTCAGAGGATCTAAAATATTTCAATTGATTCTAAAAGATTTCCAACTGATATCTATTGTAGGAAAATAGAAGATTCCAAGGACTTTGTTCTCTATTTTAACAATTTGAAGAAATTTTGAATTACTGGGCCTATTTTAGGGCATTTGAAAAGAATCCAAGTCATTTGAAAGGGATGTCAATAGTTTCAATCAATGTCAACAAATTTTAAAGGTTTGAAACATTTTAGGATATTTTAACAGATTTCGAAGAATTTTCAACTGATTTTAGTAATTTAATTGATTCAAAAGGATTTGAAATATTTTAGAGTATCTTGAAAGATTACAAGGTATTTTCGAAAGCTTAAAAAAGTTTCAAGTGATTTTAAAGTATTTAAAATAAATCTTTAGAAAATTTAAAAATATTGCAATGAATTTTCGAGAGATTTCAATAATATGAAGGAATTTCAAAGGATTGCAAATATTTTTGGGTGTTTTTAAAAATTACAAGGGATTTTGAAGAGCTTAAAAAAATTTAAGAAATTCCAAAATGTTTTGAAGAATTTTAAGTATCTCAGGGTATTTTGAAAGATCCTATGAATTTTTTAATGGCCTTCAGTAATTCAATGTTACTTATAGCATTTGAATTATCTTATGGGTTTAAAGGATTCTAAGGCATTTTCAAGAGCTTGAAAATGTTTTAATTGATTTCAGAAGATTGCAAAGGATTTAAAAACAGTAAGAGTATTTCAAAAAAGTATAAGGAATATTTAATTTATTTCAGAGGATTTGAAATATTTCAGAGTATTTAAAAAGATGTTAGAGCATTTTCAAAAGATTAAAAAAAAGTTTGCGTGGTGTATTGTATCAGTTTCCTGAAATTTTGAAAATACAGATAGATTTTATAGGACCTATGTTATAGGAGCTATGTCAGTAATTTGAAGTGATTGAATTCTTCCTCTCTTTTCCTTTGTTATTTATCTGTCTCTGACGAGCCGAAAAGAAGGTAGTTTGGAAATCTAATTTTGATTTGTGAATGTTTTTCATGCTCTATTTGCATGAAATTATTCATAAGAAAGTAGATTTAATTTTGATATCAAATTAAAAAGAAACGATTCTAAATATTTGAGGGCTTGTTAAAAGGGCGCTTTGAATAGATTAAAGAAATTTCAAGGAATTTCCAAGGATTTGACTGATTTTAAGGTATTTCAAAATTTTTTTATTGGGTTGTTCATAAGATACCTATAATTTTGGAAAATATGAAACAATTCTGTAGGGCTTATTATGATATCTCGAAAAATCCCAATTGATTGCATAAGATTTTCCAGGATTTCAATGATCTTAAGGGATCACAAGAATTAATGGATTTATTATGATTTCAAAAAGATTTTTAAGTATTTCAAGGTATTATCAAAGATTTCAAAGAATTTCAAAGATTTTAGGATATCTTAAAGGATTCCAAGGAATTTTCAATCAATTCAAAGATCATTGCTGATTTTGAATCCAGTATAAAAAGCAGAGCAGAATAAAGCCAGATTAAAATTCGTCAATTGCATGAGTAATTTCACCCAACAACAAAATTTACACAATAATCCGAAGAATGAATTTCAAATAAACAATTATCTAACCACCCTACACATGAAATTCAAATTAAAGTTAATAAACTGATAAAATATTGGAACGAAAAAGATCCCGATGTTATGGACTGAGAAAAATTCATAAAGACCCCAAACAGCTCAGATTAATAGTTTTATTTATAGGCAGTAGAACTTACAATTTCGCTTCTTATTACAAGTCCATCATATCTGAAAATATAATTCCTCCAATATCAGGAGTGAAAAACAGTTTTGAGTTTATCAACAAAATTCAAAACGTCACAATACCACCAGGCTACAAACTATTTTCACTTGACGCAAAATCCCTGTTCACGAACGTACCAATTGGTCTCGCGATTGTTGCTGTAAAAGAGAGATGGACCCAGATACAAAATAATGTAAAAATGCCAATGACACAGTTTCTCAAAGGATTACGAACTTGTGCAAGTAATTCCTATTTTAATTCTAAAGGAGTATCCTATAAACAAAAATCCGGTTTTTTCATGGGTTCTCCACTCTCTCCTATTTTATCAGACATTGTAATGGATGATTTGGAAAAAAGCTGCTTATCTTTCCTCCCAGTACAGTTTCCTTTCTACATCCGTTACGTAGACGATATTATTGCTGCTGCTCCTGATGATCAAATTCAAGCAATTCTAAATGCTTCTAATAATTTCAATCACAATTTACAATACACTCTTGAGAAAGAATCAGATAATGGAATTGGCTTTCTTGATATTCTCATAAAAGGGGAAGGTGATCACCTAAAGACAGACTGGTACCAAAAACCAACAGCTTCAGGCCAATGCCTCAATTATTTTGCACACCATCCACATCAATATAAAGTTAACTTTATCAACAATTCCGTTGATCGAGCAATAACCTTATCTCACAAAGGCTTCCACGAAAAAAATTTAAAAAAAATTAAAACCATCCTAATTAATAATAATTATCCTCTTCCCTTTCTCCACACAGTCGTCAAACAGAGATTGCACAATATACAGCAAGAAAATAAAGACACAGTGATACAGACACAACTTGTCACAGCTGACACAGGCCGACACACACACACACACGCAACGATGCGCCCTCCCGAATCATAGCAGGACAGCACGATAATATAGTCCCTCAAAAAAATCGCTACATTTCTCTACCGTATGTGCATGGACTATCTGAAAAAATGTCTAGCATTCTCAAACCCTTCCACATAAAACCTGCATTCCGTAACATCAACGATCTGACACCAATTTTTAAGTCAAAAAAAGACCCTATTCCAAAGGAAAAAATGTCCAATGTAGTCTACAGCACTCCATGTACTAACTGTGACGCAATATACATTGGTACGACAAAACGACCTTTCTATATACGGGTCAAAGAACACACAAAAGACGTATACAGACCACTAAACAAATGGACGGCAATGACTAAACATGCATGGTTTGAAGATCATCGGTTTGATTTTGGCGAAACCAAAATTTTTGAAAGAACTGAACACTATAAAAAACGAATGTTTTTGGAAATGGCTCATATAGTCAGCAATCCTTTTGCAGTAAACCAAAGGGCTGATACCAAAAAAATTTCCACATTCTACTTTCCCCTCTTAGAAAATAGCAAAATTAAAAAATTGTTTAATAAGAATCAAATGAGAATAGCGTAAAATGTGTTTCATCTCACTCAACATGAATTCATTCAATATGGTTCAAAAAGGACAAAAACTGATAACCGTTAAACTTTCTCCATTACACTTAAAATTTAATAAAAAAGATACAAATCAATGATTGAATAAAAATATCAAATATAAATCAATTGTTCATTTCAATTTGGAATAGGAAGTTGAAATATTCAGAAATAAAACTAATCACTCACAAAAAGAATTAGAAAAATACTACACTTAAGGAAAATCGTTCCATAAGTGGTTTCTTTCAAATTTTATTGTTGTCCCTTCCTGTTCTAAAAAAACCCTTACCGCGCCCTCGTTAAAAGGACTGGCTTTTATAGCTGTAACACAAAATCTGAGGAAAAACGAATTTTCCTCCCGGGATCCCCTTGCATATGAGACGACCAACCCGGCAGTTTTCACTCAGTTTTCATTGAACATTGACGCTAAAAATCTTGCTTTTCTCCTCTAGAGAAAATAATCGCGTCATCATGCCAAGTATCTGATACAAATTCTTATAAGGTTAGTAATGATATTATTACACTCCTTCCAAATAATCAAAACGAGTTATTTTTCAACACACATAAAATTTGGATACATATATAAATATACATTTTTAACAATTTCTCCAATTAAAGATTTTTTCTTTGGTCATTTTATTCATTTTACAACAGCTTTCATTATTACTTGCCTGTGGTTTCTGATAATGTGAATCTTGAATTTTTATCAGAGTATGTCACAATACGTCATTTGAAAAATACTAAGGAATATTAAAAAATTATCATCAACTACAATAATTTTGACAATTTCAAATGCAGTTTGATTTGAAATGGAAAATTTCATTTCCATAGACACACATTTCAAATGAAACAAGAAATTTAGTACATTTTAATCTAAAATTAAAGACGTAAAAACAAAACCAAAATATTTTATTTCATTTCAACATTTTTTTATTGTGTTGACTTCGGCGAGGAAAGAATTAAAAAAGTTTTATATAACATCAACCTGTTCTTGATAATCTCAGTTTGTCACGTAATTTCGCAAATGCTTTAACTACAATGCTTGAATTTGAAAGCATAATCAAATAATTATTCAACTAGAATGTTTCTTTGGAAAATTTGTTTGTCACAACATTGTGATTGTGAAAATGATTCTACTGGCAGAGGAATGATTTTCAATGGCAACAGAAAACTCAGTACGTTTCAAATTTAAAAAGTTCGAAAATTTGTGTGAAAAATTCAAATTGAAAAATTATCAGAAACATACAAGTTTTTCAAAGTAAAATTTGAATCCTTTAAACCAAGGGGAATAAATTGTGCAAATGCAATGTTTCTTGACAATTGGTATTCTTTCTACTTGTACTTCGTATTGATACTACATTGAGATTTATGAAGGAACAAAACTTTACTTCACAGACAAAAGTCTTTATGACAACAGAAGAATTAATTACTTAACATTATTTCTCTCGTGCACAAAAAATGGTGTGGAAGGTTATTTTTTCATACAAACATATTGTATGAAAAATAACAAAAAATAGATATAAACTTAAAATATAATTTTTTTAAATTAAATATACGTCACGAAACAAAAATATTTTTCATGGAAGTATTTTTTCGATTGCAATGTTTTCTGACAACTTTTGGAATAATTTGTTTTGAAGATTTGGGAAAAATAATTTTCTCCTACATTTTGATTGTTTCATTGTGCTTTTTCATTGATTGTACTTCGTTAAAATTAAACCATGCTTTAATAATACTGCAAGATTCATCAATAGTTATCAATGGAATCAAATAAAATCAAATAATTGTGAATTAAATAGTTTTTATAATTTCACAACTTAGATCTCAACCAATGAATAACACTTCCAAATGTAACACTTCGTACCTACAATATATCATGTACTTTTCACAGATTTAATAAAACTTACTGATGAGGGACACCATTATTTGCTGAAAAGTCTGAAACAACCTAATTCGTTTCAATTCATCTGACCCTAAAGCCAACAAATTACATCAACAATTTCTACACAATTTAACGGATTTATCTAAAAATGTACTCATTTCATTTTTGGCTCAAATTCATCTTTTTGGTTGAAAATAGATCTTTTTCAGTTAAAAAATAATTCATTTTGAATTTTACGTTTAAAAAAAAAAATCAATTCCGTGAGCCATATGGATTTATAGCCAAATATAAGAAAGTTCGCATTTTTCTCCCACCCTGAAACTTTCTCAAAATGCGCGAGGATTTGGCTTGAGAGAGGGTGTCACTGAACTCAATATACCCCAGAGAAAAAGTATTGAACCCTTTTGTACAATTAGAGCAACATTTTCAATATCATTAGTGTAACGCTCGGATAAATAATGTAAATATTACAAAAATAAATGAAAATTATGATAATATCACTTCAATCTGACATATTCATGCAAAAATTAACTGAAATCTCGCAATATAGATATATTATATAATACATCTCTGATGTAAATTGAATTTAGCGATTATATTTATTACATTCAGAATTTTATTATTATATTTACCAAGATAATCGAGGATAAGCTCCAATGACGGGACCCGAGTCCACACCATCTTCATATTTTCTATTTGTAGGAGCAGTTGGTTAATGTATCAATGAAGAATTTTATCAACAGCGTAACTAATGGATATGCGACGGCTCCAGTATCTTATCAGATCGATACTATAGTCGTTATCTCTCAGATTACACGCAGCAAGCTTGTCTTTCTAAGATATTTAGATGATATAATAGTCAGTTTTAAGCCAATTCATATGCATGTATGATAACGGCCAATTTGGAGAATGGAAAAACGAATATTAGGTATACAAAAAAAGTTAAAAGTATTGTAAAGATGGATTCCATCCTTTGACATCTTTTATCTATTTTTGGAAATTACTCGGAGAAAACAAAGTTATCTGGAAACATAAGCACCGTCCTCTAAAGTCGATTTTCAATCGGCGCAAAATGATCACATATTATTTAATTATAAAAATACGTTAAGTTACTAGAGTCTTGAAATTGATTGAATCGTTGTAAGTTCTCTGAGAACCCGGAAAATATATGTGTGTAATCTAATACTTTTCGTTGAAAAAAATTGCTTATAGAATATGTAGGATTAATGAAACAAAAATTTGTAAAAAGGAAAGTGATTCCAAAAATAAAATAATTTGCAATGATGAAAAACTTGGAAAGGTTTCAAACTGTTTTATTTTTAATAATCAACTAATTATTTTTTAAATATTTCTGAATTTTCTAAGCCTCCCTATGCAGCGCCTGTCGGATCGCCCGCTTCGCGCTCGAACATATTTGAGCTTCGCGCTTTGCTTAATTTTCGACATACATTTTTAGATGTATATATATTTTATGAACTACCTTAAAATAAAAAGGTGGAAGCCTTTCCTCCCTAATTCTTGTTGCTATGCTGAAAAGAGGAATTTTTTATGTATCATGCGTCTTTGGCGTATCTAGTGTACAGTTCAATGTTTTAGTTAGTTGTCAAAAATCGCATTTCACAATTGAATTGAAAATTAAAATAGGAGTTCGTAAAAATTCTTGGCACCCGCTCTAAAAAGTTTTCTAATGCCAAAAGGACCATGCATTAATAATGTAATGCTTTACTAACAATTAGCGCAATTTCAAAGTGTAACGCTTGTACTATATCTTACAATCTTATGATATTAATCAGGGCTTGAGAGAATGAGCAGCGCATTTCAGATCGGATTGTGTTCGCTTCTCGCGATTTAATGTCTTCAAATATGGGAGTTTGAGTGATCATGGGTTATCACTTGCGTAGGGTGTTTAGAACATAAAATTTTTTTGATTTTTCGTTTGATTTGAAAATTGCCGGTCGTGCAATAGAGCGCATTTGAAACTAAAAAAAAATAGTAAAAAAAATGTCAAAAATCTTGATTTTCGACGAAAATCACAGCATCCCCCCCCCCTCCGCTCACCCCTACCATACTTCTGCGCCTATAACTTCATTATCATAGTGCTTCAATGCTTGTTGTTGTTGGTGCAACAAAGCAGATTTAATGTGTAATATAACCAAATTCGTCTTAGTATATGTGCAAAATTCGGCGCCGAAATAATGAGAAAGAATATGTGGGCATGCAGCGCATCAACTTTCAAACCCATCATGATGAATACTTGATTCGCTACCAACTCGAACACAATATGGGAGCGAGCACAACTTCTATCGCCGACATGGTCTTTCGCCAAAGGTTAGTAGCAAAATTCCCGGACCAGGAAACTGGAACTAAAAACGACCTTGAAAAATGAAGGCATCAAGTTATAGGTGAGAACCTCCTCCCTAGAAGAACCGTCAGCTCCACGGTACTCGAGCAAAAAAAAGGATCCCGTGGACATCCAAAACGACTGAAGACGTGATCAGGTGTAACTTTCAATCAACGACTTCATCCCAAACTGATTCATAGAAAGTATTAACAACATCTTGCTGATCAAGATCTATCAGGCAGCGCCACCTCATATCCCAGGACGAATAATCTATCTATATCAGCCTCCGACGTAACTCGCATTCCAAAGAGGGCTAAGAACTGGAAAGCACCTTACTTGGATCTGGTGTACATCTTCTGGTTTGAATGCCTGAGAGAATCTGAATCGCGCTTAAGCACTTCAAAATAACTTAAAATTTATATCACTTGCCCTCTTTCATGACGGAGGGAGTCACGTATATGGTTTCTGAAACGGTACATGCTGATAACCGTCTCCGAAGAACAAAAATGTTGCTGCTGAGGCTCCCGTGGCTGCAAGGACCGACTTATTATTGACAGCGTTATTGTCTTTCTACCTTGGTTCTTGACAGGAGTTTCCCTCACTGCCCCTTTTTTATTTAAATAAGGTCCTTAAGACATATAAGATTCGTCCTCGCGGCATCCATATTCTAGATCACGCTATGACCTTACTATATGACTACATATGTAGAGTTGACCTGTACTTACTACAAATATAGCCCAGTTAGAGTACTAGAAAACTAGAACCATCTTCTTTACTGGGGCAGGACTATTCTGACTGACCACCTAGTCCAGGGAAAAATCGGGAAAATTCTTGGCACCCACTCTAAAAAGTTTTTCAATATCAAAAGTCCTTGAGGGACTTGTGGGTTCGTTTGAGATCGAATCGAATGGTTTATTCGCGATTTGGTATCTTCAAATATGGGAGTTTGAATGATCAAAGTCTTCCAAAATTATGTACTTGAAAGTGATGTTTCCGAAAAAGAGGGGGCCAAAGTATCACCACCCTCCACCTTAGCACTCGCAATACCTCCTACAGTTTTCTGGCACCAAATTTTTACCTAATGGGACAATGAAGCGTGTTTGGGGTGAAACCGATTTCATTTCGGTAAATGTACAAAATATGGAGGATACTGCTACAAACGTTAGCTTTGCTGTAAATTGAAGCTTTGAATAAACCATTGGCAGAAATGTTTGTGTGAGTGATGTTGACCAAAAACTTCAGGATAAAGGTCGAATTGGATGTGGTGGCAAAAATTTTTAATTCAACAGGTGCAAAATCGGGCGTCGAAAAAAGAAGAAAGGACATGTGATGGAAAAATCATTTCTCTTTGAAAACATACAATGCGGCATGCAGCAGCGTCAATTTCCAAACCCATCATGATGTGTACTTGCGCTGCCAATTCGAACACGAGATGGGAGCAACCACAGCTTCTGTGGGCGGGATGGTTTTTCGCCAAAGATTTGTAGCGAATTTTCCGGATGACGCAACAGTAATTTCCACCAGCGACTGCAGCGTTCGCAGGCTAAAAAAATGAGGTGTTTCATCGGAAATAAATTGAGACATGATCAAGTGTCACTTTCATGCAACGGCACGAAGGGGCCCATCAGAAGCGAACATCACCGACTCTTCGCGGGTCTGCATCTCGAGCAGGGCCATACGGTGAATGAACAACATCTTGCTGATTGAGATTGATTAGGCAACGTCACCCTATGTTCCAGGTTGAAATATGAAAAACCACTTCAAAAACGACTAGCATAGTCGCACCCCGCAATCGTGGTGGGAGATAGTTCATATGCTTGCGACACAAGAAGCTATGGACGAGCGGCCTTCTGATATGGAGCATGTAGCAAAGTCACTGTTTCATGGTCGGCAGTCGTTAGGCTCGCAGTCACTGGAACATGCCCCTGCTTCTGTTCAACTCATTAAAGAGCCTAATGACAAAAGCCTGCGTGTCATCGTATGCTTCACCGATGCCATCCTAGAGCATGCAAATCAAGAACCATCTATGAGAAACGGTCTGCCCAAATTTAGAGTTCAAAAAGACCTTTTTCTATTAGTTAGCAGCTTGAACACCCAGATACTGCCTCTGCTCTTGCAGCAGGGTGTGATCTTGCTGCAAGTGCGTACTCTTGCGTATTGCGCTGTGGTCGTGTTTGCCAGTATGATGAGCATAAAACTTAGAGCCCGGGCGTATGCGCAAGCAGAAGATAAGAGTTCCGAAACAGTGCCTGCCAACAGCGTATTTAATAAGGACTTGCCGCGTTTCGGGGCCGTGAACGTGTGGCGAGTGAAAAACGTCACCATTCACCCGGTGTTTATGTACTCCACTGGAAACATTCCTGCAAAGTGCGTTCAAATCTTGGAACAGCTGGAAACTCGAAATTTGCTGCATGTAATTCAGAAGGCAGACTTTACTGTCGATTACTGTGATAATCACATTTGCAATTTTTAGATCTTACTTTTTGATCTTCTTTGTATTCCTGTATGTCCGTGTGCGTATGCAAAGTTGTATTTGTGTCTCGCCGTCTAATTGAAATAAATTTAAGGTTGTCAATCGTTAGACTCAGTTGTTGAAATTTGAACTAACGTTTATTAGGAAGATCAGGCCTTATAAGTGGGCTGTCTAGTTCGATTGCTGGATTCCTATTAACGGGCTTTTTGGAATGAATTTTCGATGCCCATACAGGGGCTCTCTAGGATGAATGTTTTATCTTTATAAGGCACTATAGTATGATTTTCAGATTCGTATATACGGGCACTCAACTGTGAATGTTCGCGAATTATGACTATTGCGCAGGCAGATTATAGGGTTCCAAAACAACGACTGATACCAGCGAATCTACTGAGCACTTGCGACGTTTCGTGACCGTGTTCAGTAGCAAAGTACCAGGCAATCAGTACCTATGTGTGAAAGGTGGGCCAACTTAATAAATTATTGATAATAAATAATACCAAAAAACCCGAATCTCATAATTAATTAAATCATCGTATATAAGTCCTCTAAGAACCCGAAAAACTTGGTGCAAAAGCTTATATTTTTAATGAATGAAATATTCTTTATACAGAGAAAGAACATATACAATTTAAAAAAACTTCAGGATATAAAAATGATAAATATGCCCTTTAAAGTACTCTAACGTTTCCCCAGTGAAGAGTTTGATAAGGTGTTAAGCGAAAAGCAATTGAGATAGGACTTACGTTATTTCTTTGATCATTTATGTTTCCGTTGATGTTAACAGCGGAATCCCAAAAAAAAACTGCAGCGCTTTAAAAGGAATTTTGATCGTGATTTACTAGAGTTGGAAAATAAATATTTTGAATTAAATTTTATTCAGTAAAAAGATCTTCTCCTTTTACTCCGCTGGGATTCGAACACCAGGTCAACTGAATATTGGTCAGGTGCTTTAACCACTAAGCTACTGGAGAGATCAGAGGAAGAAATCTTTTTTCTGAAGAACGCTTTATTTACCAAGATGTTATATATCAATTTTTATTACAAATTTGAAATATTTTAACGTCATTTCAGACAAGTTGATTTGTAATCTTGCTAATTAAAGCGTACTTCAGAAAAAATATTTCTTCCTCCGATCTCTCCAGTAGCTTAGTGGTTAGAGCACGTGACCGGAAATCGGTTGACCTCGTGTTCGAATCCCAGCGGAGTAAAATAAGATATTTTTTCTGAATAAAATTCAATTCAATATAAGAAAGAAAAAAGTATCAGGAAGCTGATACACCATGTTACTAAAATCATCCACCCTATGAACATCGAGACATTCACACTTGCGATATCGAATGAGATTATAGACTTCCAACGGCAAAGAGTTGATGATCTTACTCCTAAACTGCGTCAGTACAACAGAACTTTTTCAGGTATTTGAAAGAACGTTCTACCGTGAACTGACTGTAAATCAAAATACCCAGCAAGAAACCAGAGTCCCTCTCTCAGAAGATATGACAAACTACTGGTCAGGTGTTCAGTGAAAAATAAACAGAGGCAATTTAGCTGATGCGTGGTTCCAACTAGAGATAGAAAGAGCAAGCAATAATTTTGAATTGGCGCGTACTAACATTGCAGATTCAAATGTTTCAGCGTTTTTGAAGAGAGCAAGTATTTGGAAAGCTCAAGGTTGAAGCTCGGTGCACAGTATCTGCTGCAAGTACATGAGGAGTGTGCATCCTAAGTTGGCAAGGTTTTTTTAGAAGATGATTTAACACTTAGATATAGTGCCAGGCTTTATGCTTGAAGTTATCATTGCAAATGAGCAATATTCTCACTTTAGCGAGAATGACATCCCTACAGAAGAACAAAAAGTAAAGACCCAGTTACCAAAGACGTTGTTGCCATGGAGCAAGCACGTAAACATCAAAGAAACTTGCACATGGCATAAATTGATTTCAACACGCGTTTCCTTCCGTACCACATGACTATTTTCTTGAAGTCTTGAAAATTTACAAAACCTGCTCACTCATCCTTGACCTTTTAAGTAGATCGATGATTCTTTGCGTTGAATCTATTGAATCTATTAAGCAGAATACTGAATTTCATGTCTCATGGGTTCAGAATACATGATAATGAGTATGATCAACTGGCCCATCTTCTATATCTGACTCCTTCAATGCATTATGGTTCTATTTAGCACTACAAATTTTGAGAAAAACACTAAATATCATGTCCAATGGGTTTATAATACATGACAATAAGAAATTTCATCAACGGACCCATCTTCAATACCATGATTACCTAATTCTATACGCTAATTTAAACCAGTTACTGCAGCAAGTGATTGATGTTACAAAGCAATTTTCAAATGATATCCATATGGAGTTCGGAATGGTTAAATGCAGAACAGTGCATTTAATCAGAAAAGAATTAGAGACCGCACAGCGAGAAAACGAGAACGAGAATGACATCAAGACAATGGTTAAGGGCGAGTCATAGAAATATCTGGGTACTCTTGAATCTAAGCGTATTCAGCATACGCTAGTTAAAAAAAGCCTAATGGCTGCCTTCAATACAAGAGTCAGATTGGTTATAAAGAGTTACCTTTGGGCTCATCAAATGGTCAAACGACGACCTTGAGAGGTAAACATGACGTAGCCTGCCTCTAATTCAAAAGAAAACATTGCTTTCTGATTGTTTGTTGTACCTTAAAGAAGGATAATGTTGTGTCTGAAGAAGTTTATTTTTATTTTATGTCTTTCTTGCTTAGGCGAAGGATATCTCATATAGGATACCAGGATACCTCCCTGAAGATTCATCAAAAATTACTAATTTGATCAGTGAAGATATTTTTCATAATTCAACAGTGAATAAATTAACCAACAGACTAGTACAATTGTATAATCTTATTAAGGAGTGTATCTCTTCATGAAAAAAAAGTTATAGAAATGAGAAAAATAAGTAAAAATAGAAAGATGTAATAAAATAACTTGATGGTGTAACATTTTCAACTCTATTGAAACAATAAAAAGATCCAATTCTGAATTTGTCAAGGAGCTTAGAAAGGTTTGATCTATTATCGAAGATTGATGAAAGAGTTTCATGAAAATCAATTATAGTATTCGAAGGTTCTTATTTATACTAATTGTTATAAATGATGAAGCAAGAGAATTTATAAAGAAGAGGGAATGTTTTTAGTGGTATGTATGTTGCAAATGTGATATCTAGACAGCGGTAAAAGACGAACAGTAGCAAGATTTTCAAATTTATTTCACGCTACTTTCAAATAAGATGCATATTTGAAAAAGCATTAAGGGAATAATTCTTTATTCATAAACAAACAAAATTTTTGTATACATTTCATAGCGTAAATAAAATACAATAAGGGTGAAGAATGAAATTTTTTATTTATTTTGCAATATATAAATAAACAATGTGGTTCTGATGTACAAAAATAATATATACCATATAATATATATATTGAAATTGAACGAAAAAGTATTTTGAATACTTGAACTACAGTTTAATTTTTAAAGTCATGAAATAATTCATATTTATAGTTGACCAACTCAAATCTTTTTTTAAGAAAAATAAAAAATTTCAAACGCTTCTTATTTTTCATTGTCAGGGTCTGACAAACTGCATTATAAAATTCTTAATTTTTAAAGGAAAAGAGTTTTGAGTTACGCATTGTAGACAGAATCATTTTAAACTCGAAAAAATTCCAAGTGAACTTAACATTAACAAAAAGATTAAAATCAAACTTATTTCAAATCTCATTAGATCATATGACATGTGTGCGATTCATGATATTTTTAGTGATTGGATAGATTTTCTTACAAAAAGTTATAAACTCTGGGCCAAAACGAAATGGACTGTCATTTCCCAGTCCATTGGCCACGTTGACAAAATTGTTTAATCGAATTTACGATGTGAAGAGTTGTGGTTTACACACAAAATACTATCAAATTCTTTACGATTGAGTGCCGGGGGCATGTTGGACATTCCGCGTTTTCTATTTTGGTCAATTTTGCGATAGCGCTGCTGTACATGTTAATTTTCACCCGGGCTCCCTCTTGATTGAGATGACAATATATTGCACGAAAAAAATGTTGGTTGCAAATATTGGTTCTGTCAAATATTGCACAAACGTTACCATTGGGGGTTGATAATACAATTTTTTCTTCGTTGAGCATGGGATTAAGGATATGACCTTTCTTTTAATTAGAATTGGTATATCGGGAGGAAAAGTACATCTTCGATGTTCGAATATCCTAGTGAAATTCTTTTTGGGACTGAGTTGAACACATCTAAGTTCTTCAGGTGTAAATCCAAGTGTGTGGAAAGAAAAAGCCCTGGCAGGAGGAGACCTGGACCTGGCACGAAGAGGGGTCTCGGCAGGAGTAGACCCGGCAGATAAATTATTTCTGGCAGGAGGAAGAGACCATTCAGCAAAATGTCTTTTAGGAGAAGAAGCAGATTCCGAAACGAGGTACAATAGGAATAGGGTCGCCATCAGGCGAACACTCAAACTGTGAACTCAATTCTGAAACAAAAAACAGCGATTTTGGTTGTAATTGTGAATGTACTGTTTACCATAGTCGTCATCTGCTTATAACGTTGTTATCTGATTCTACTTGTCTAAGCAAAACTTGTGTTTATAATACCTAGACAAAAAAATTCACGTGGAATTCTTAGTCGGGAACCACGTAGGGCTCCACGTGGATTGGAGAATTTCACGTGCGGTTATGCGTAGAATTCCACGTAAATTGAGGAAATTACGTGAAATATCCGCTTGGAGTTGTACGTGGATTTCTACGTACATTTTTACGCAGAATTCGTCGTAGAATTTCAAGTCGGAGCACCTTTAGACTAAAACTTAAACTGTTTAATTTTTGCCTGAAACTTAGTTTTTTGTTCAGATGTAAATTTAACTATTTAGTTGAAAATTGATATTTTCTGTTGACAATTTGACTTCTTGATACAAAAAGTTAATTTTTATGGTTGAAAAGTCATCGTTCCAGATTAATCCAAGAAATCTATATCCCCTTTCCAGCACTACTGTTTTCCAACTGAGTGAGTCACGCCTACCCCGAAAGGAGAATATCTCAATGGTTTAATAATAATAATAATACTAAAAAATATCCAGATGTGAAATTTTCATCTCCAACTGTCCCGTCTACCGCGTAAGATCATCCACGGCTAGAGACCTAACTTCAGGGAACAGTGTTGAACGATCTTTTCTCGCGTAAATTTTCCGCTCTTGCTTACCTTCTAGGATAGAAGGAGCAAAAGTGGATGACGTACACGTTTCAGTTGCGTCGGGATTGGTTGCTTCAAAAAACCATGATCGTAGCTTCCGGGGCCTAAAACTTTTCTTATAATAATCATGATAACAATGCGTAGGGATGTGGCGACCCGATCGCCCGAGAGCTATGGGTTTTGCAGTCAGCCACGTTGCATTGGGCTAACTCTTCAACGCAAAGAATTATGCGGTTACGTCAATAGTATCACGCAGTGCCACCCACAATAGACCTCTCTCGGATGGAGGCCATGCTTCAGTTGAGAGTGGCAATAGGTATCCGTTTTGCAATAGGTATCCTTTTGATCAGGTATCCTTTTTGCGCAAAAACGGATATGGAGCTCTTTATCGGCAAGAAGAAGAGCATCATCCTCCGCCGAATTTCTTAGTCAACTTGACAAGATTCCGGCTTGCCAGCGTCAGGCTCATTCCATCGCGAAACGGATGCAAAAGGCTGTTCTTCTGGGATCACTT
>JAABKJ010003541.1:0-25822 GCA_011634705.1 Andricus grossulariae | reverse complement strand
AAATTAAATAGTTGAATTTTCAACTAAAGATAAATGTTTAATCAAACATGGAATAGTTAAATTTTCATTTGAATAAAGTAATTTACAACAAACAAAGAAATTTTAGCAAAATAGTTGAATTTTGAACCAAAAAAGCTTTTTTAATCGCTATTCACAAATTGAAAAAGTATTTAAAAAATCTAATCGTTATATTGGTTAAAAATCCTGGAACCAATAAAAAATTTACAGGATAAAAAAATTTTGAATTTTAAAGATTTACAGAAATTTACAGTTAAAAATAATATTTTTATATAAAAATAAACAAAATGTTGGAAAATGAACCGAGTTTTTTTTCTAAAAGATATAAAAATATAAAAAAGGATATTAAAATTTGAATATAGTTATTTCTATAAGTCAATACTGATTAGTCATTAGACTTGAATTTGAGAAACAATCTCTTGGAAAGGATACAGGCAATATCCTTTCTAATTCTATTTTTTATTGCTTTGAAAGGTAGGAACTAGGAATGCGACCCACCTCTTCCATTAACACAAATTGAGTAAAATTAACATTTGAAATAATATTTCAAAAGATCTATTAAAAAAAAAGTGTAGTTTTGAGTCGAATACAATCTATTTTTCAAGAAACTAGAGAAAAAACAAGAATCTTTATTTAAAAAATAGGTGTGTGACGAAAATCTCAAAAAAATTTATTGAGTGATGTAAGATTTATCAAATAAAAATTTTATTATTAAATTTTTAGTTGTAATAATTAAATTTCAGTTAATAAAAAGGTAATTTTCAACAACACAGTTAAATTTTCAACCAAACAGATGAATCTTTGCTAAAAACAATTAATTTTCAACAAAAAGTGTGATAGTTGATATTTCTAATAAAAAATATTTTTATTTTTCATACAAAACTTAAATTAAACTACAAAATATGAATTTTTAACAAAAAAGTTGAATTAGTTCAAAATTAATTAAAAATTTTTTCAAACGAAAATCTCGTAAGCTTTTATTGAGTGATGTAAGATTTATTAATGTAAAATTTTATTATGAAATTTTTAGTTGAAAGAATTCTTTTTCAATCAATAAAAAGGGATTTTTCAACAAAACAGTTAAATTTTTAACCAAACTGATGAATCTTTGATTGAAAAAATTAATTTCCAACAAAAAGTGTAATAGTTGATATTTCCAGCAAAAAATATTTTTATTTTCAATAGAAAACTTGAATTATACTAAAAAATATGAATTTACAAAAGAGTTGAATTTTCAACAAGGAAAGATTTTTCAAACAATAAAGAAAAAGAATGAAGTAAGCAAAAAAAGAGTGATCCTCAACTTAAAAAAAAATCAATTTTCTACAAAAAATGGAAAAGTTACATTATCAGTTAGAAATAAATTAAAAAATTTTTCAGATGAAAATCTCGAAAGCATTTATTGAGTGGTGTAAGATTTATCAATGTAAAATTTTATTATAAAATTTTTAGTTGGAAGAATTAATTTTCAAGCAATAAAAAGGGAATTTTCAACGAAATTGTTAAATTTTCAACCAAACTGATGAGTCTTTAATTTAAAAAATTAATTTCCAACAAAAAGTGTAATAGTTGATATTTCCACTAAAAAATATTTTTATTTTTAATACAAAAACTTACATTAAACTACAAAATACAAATTTTTAACAAAAGAGTTGAATTAGTTAAAAATTAATAAAAAATGTTTCAAACGAAAATTTCGAAACCATTTATTGAGTGATGTAAGATTTATTAACGTAAAATTTTATTATTAAGTTTTTAGTTAAAAGAATTAATTTTCAAGCCATAAAAAGGAAATTTTCAACAAAACAGATTAATTTTCAATTAAACTTATGAATCTTCGATTAAAAAAATTAATTTTTAACAAAAAGTGTAATAGTTGATAATTCCACCAAAAAATATTTTTATTTTCGATGCAAAACTTAAATCAAACTACAAAATATGAATTTTTAACAGAAGAGTTGAATTTTCAACAAAAGGAAAGATTTTTCAATCAGTAAAAAAAAATGAATTAGGCAAAAACAGACTGATTCTCAACTTCAAAAAAATCAATTTTCTATAAAAAATGGAAAACTTACATTTCAAGTTGAAAAGTAATAAAAAATGTTTCAAACGAAAATGTCGAAAGCATTTATTGAGTGATGTAAGATTTATTAATTAAAAATTTTATTATTGAATTTCAAGTTGAAATAATTAATTTTCAGTTAATAGAAGGGTAATTTTCAACAAAACAGTTAAATTTTCAACCAAATAGATGAATCTTTGCTAAAAAAAATTAATTTCCAACAAAAAGTGTGATAGTTGATATTTCTAACAAAAAATATTTTTATTTTTCATACAAAACTTAAATTAAACTGCAAAATATGAATTTTTAACAAAAGAGTTGAATAAGTTAAAAATTAATGAAAATTGTTTCAAACGAAAATTTCGAAAGCATTTATTGAGTGATGTAAGATTTATAAATGTAAAATGTTATTATTAAATTTTTAGTTGAAAGAATTAATTTTCAAACAATAAAAAGGGAATTTTCAACAAAACAGAAAAATTTTCAATTAAACTAATGAATCTTCGATTTAAAAAATTAATTATTAACAAAAAGTGTAATAGTTGATAATTCCACCGAAAAATATTTTTATTTTTAATACAAAACTTAAATTAAACTACAAAATATGAATTTTTAACAGAAGAGTTGGATTGTCTACACAAAATGGAAAAGTTATATTTTTAGTTAAAAATTATTTTAAAAATTTTTCAAACGAAAATCTCGAAAGAATTTATTGAGTGATGTAAGATTTATTAATGTAAAATTTTATTATTAAATTTTTAGTTGAAAGGATTAATTTTCAATCAGTAAAAAGGGATTTTTCAACAGAACAGTTACATTTTCAACCAAATTGATGAATCCTTGATTAAAAAAATTAATTTTCAACAAAAAGTGTAATAGTTGGTATTTCCACTAAACAAATATTTTTATTTTTATTACAAAACTCAAATTAAACTAAAAAATATGATTTTTTAACAAAATAGTTGAATTCTCAACAAAAGAAAAGATTTTTCAATCAATAAAGAATAAAATTAATTAAGCAAAAAAAGAATGATTCTCAACTTTAAAAAAATCAATTTTCTACAAAAAATGGAAAAATTACATTTTGAGTTGAAAATTAATTGCAAATTTTTTCAAACGAAAATCTCAAAATCATTTATTGAGTGATGTAAGATTTATTGATTAACAATTTTATTATCGAATTTTTAGTTTAAATAATTAATTTACAGTTAATAGAAAGGTAATTTTCAACAAAAAAGTGAAATTTCCAATCAAACTGATGAATCTTTGATTGAAAAAATTAATTTTCAACAAAAAGTGTAATAGTTGAGATTTCCACCAAAAAAATATTTTTATTTTTATTTAAAAACTTAAATTAAACTAAAAAATATGAATTTTCAATAAAAGAGTTGAATTTTCAACAAAAGGAAAGATTTTTCAATCAATAAAGAAAAAAATGAATTTAAGAAAAAAAGAGTGACTCTCAACTTTAAAAAAATCAATTTTCTAAAAAACAGAAAATCTAAATATTATGTTAAAAAGTAATACAAAATTTTTTCAAACGAAAATCTCGAAAGCATTTATTGAGTGATGTAAGATTTACTAATGTAAAATTTCATTATCAAATTTTTAGTTGAAAGAATTAATCTAGAAAATACGAATTTTTCACAAAAGAGTTGAATTTTCAACAAGGAAAGATTTTTCAATCAATAAAGAAAAAAAATCTCATCCAAAATGTTGAGTTTTCAAGTCATGAAGACGAATTTCTAAAGAAAAAATATTGAATGGAATAGCTACATTTTCAGTGAAAAAAAAAATCATTTTTAACAACAACAAAAAGACGGAATTTCAACCAAATTTGTTAAATTTTCAACCAAAGAAATAAACTTTTAACTAAAATGATTCATCTTCAATCAAAAAAATAAATTTTTAACCAAAAAGTTCAATTTTCAACCCAGTAGATGAATTTTTTCACCTAAAAAAGACAAATTTTCAACTAAAAAAGATAAATTTTCAACTAAAAAAGATACATTTTTAACAAAAAATAGAATAGTTTGATTTCAAGCTAAAAAAATAATTGTTTAACCAAATAATATAAATTTTCAAAGAGATAATTAAATTTTAAACCAAACAGATGAATTTTCGCCTGAAAGGATTAAATGTCTATAAAAAAATCGATAAAAAAAGGAATAGTTTAATTTTTAGTTTAAAAAAATTAATTTTAAATAAATTAATTTTTAACATTTTTAACAATAAATAGAATAGTTTAATTTTCAGTTAGAGAAATAAGTTTTTAAGCAAACAAAATATATTTAAAAAGAAATAGTTAAATTTTTACCCAAATAAATTACATTTTTTACAAAAAAGATTGAATATCAGAAAAAAAATTTTCGACAAATAATTTAGTGAAATTTTTAGTTAAAAAAATTAATTTCCAATAAAAAAACTAATTTTTCAACCAAATAAATGGATGATCTACCAAAAAGATTAATATTCTACCAAAAAAGAATAATTTTAAACCAAACACATGAATTTCCAACCAAATATTTTAATTTTTAGTCAAATTTACATTTTTCAAAATTTACATCAAATTTATATTTTTGAAGTTTATTAAATGTTAACAAAATATTGAAAGTACAGTGTCAAATATTCATCAAAATATTCAAGTTTTTTTTTTGTACTTTTCACTTAGAATTTGGTAATAATTATTGAAATTTAACAAACATAATTGTTTAAACAATTTATTGTTTAAATTGTCAACTTTTTACTTAATTACTAAAATAATGATTAATGCAAATTGACAAACATAATTTTTTTAACAATTTATTATTGTTCATAATTATCTTTTCTTAGATAATTGTTGGGAAGTTGAGGTTTTTTCTGAATTTTTAAAACTTTTTGTTAACTTCTTACTCAGTGAGTTAATAATTAATACAAGTTAGGAACAAATCATTAATAATAATTTAAACAAAATTAATTTTTTTTTTAATTTACATGTAACATAATCCTTATAGAAAATTTGAAGAATATTTCGAATATCTGTTTTATTTCAGAAAATATATATTCTCAAAAAAGAGATTATTTAAAATATGATTCTCTCTAATGTTTATTATTAGTTGTTCATAACTAAGAAGGTAAATCAAAGTTGAACATTTCAGAAAAAACAGCAACTTTTTAGCACTTATTTTAGAGAAAATATTTATAAACAATGATAATTTGTTTAAACAATTATTTTTGCTGAAATTAATCAATTATTAAGTCACTTCAAGTGAATAATAGATAAATAGTTAAAATTTTCATTAAAAATCGCAATTTTCTACCGCTAAACAAAGAGAATATTATTAACAACAATAATAAACTGTTTAAACAATTTTTTTAACTTTAATTAATTAAGAATTCACTATAGTTGAAGGATTCTCTACAATTTCATTGGGGTGGGTTTTTGTTTAAAAAATTGATTTAGAAATCATACATTTATGATTGTTATAAACAATGATAGTTTAAATTTTGATAATCACCACAAAAATAGAATAATAGAGAATCCTTCAAAGAATAAAATGAGGTTTTGTTCATTAGAATTAAATAAGAATTGTAACTTTTCCCTAAAGAGAAAGCAAAAATTAAAACTCTAAATAATTAATGTTAAATAAACAATTTTAACTCGAATTATTTTTTTTCAAGTTTGCTTTGAAGCCTACGTCAAGATTTGCAGAAATTAATCATTGATCTATTTTTGCCGATTTTATAAATCATTTTGTAGATTGGCCCTTTTTACGAATGGCCCTCTTTGCCGAAGAAGATGTGGATCTCGGGACAGTGAGGGTACGTGGGTTAGCGTTTGCAGATGAATTTTTTTTAACAAAGTGGTTCAACTTTCAACCAGTTAGTTTAATTATTAACCAAAGAAGATGAATTTTCAACAAATAATGTAATGATAAATATTTCAACCAATAAAATATTTTAATTTCAAATAAAAAAAATTAATTAAGCAAAAAAAGACTGATACTCAACTTGAAAAAAAAAATTCTACAATAAATGGAAAAGTTACATTTTAAGTTGAAAATTAATTTAAAAAATGTTCAAATTGATTTTCAACAAAATAGTTAATTTTTTAAATAAAGAAATGAATCTTCAACAAACAACAAAAATTATTTTTCAACAAAGTTGCTCAACCTTCAACCAAGTTGGATTAAACCATAAATGATTCATTTTTAACGAAAAATTCAAATCTTTTATTCAAATTAATGTATTTTTAGCCAAACAGTTGCGTTTTACCACAAAAAAATTAAATTTCTACCAAAAAGATAAACTTTCAACCAAGAAGATTATAATTTTCTAGAAAAAAAGTCTCATTTTCAACAAGGTACATGAATTTTCATTTACAAGAAAAAAATTTTCAACCATAAAAATTTTCAACAATTATTACATAAAAAAAAATTATTTTTCAACCAATAATAGAAGAATTGAATTTTTCGTTAATTTTCGAACGAAAAAATGAATTCTCAACAAAGTAATTCAATTTTAAACCCAAAAGATGAATTTTCCACCAAAAAAGATACCGTTTGAATAAAACATGAATTTTCAACTAAAAAAAGATAAATTTACAAACCAAAAATAGATTACTTTAATTTGCAGTTGGAAAAAGTAAATAAAAAAAAAACGAGTTTTCAACCAAATTAATTCATTTTCAAAAAAAAAAAAAATTGTTAAGCAAAAATGGAATAGTTACATGTTCAGTTAAAAAAATTTATTTTCAACTAAAAAGAAACGAATTTTCAATTATTTATTATAAATCATTTGTTTTATGGCCAAGAATCCATTACAAATGAAAATTTCAATAAAATAGTTTTTTTTTCATAAAAAAAAACGATTTTTTAACCAAAAATAGAAAAATTAAATTTTCAGCTAAAACAATAAATTTTCAACAACAAAAAATGAATTCTCAGCAAAATAATTCAATTTTAAACCCAAAAAATGAATTTTCTACCAAAAAAGATATATTTCAATAAAAATATAAATGTTCAAGTAAAAATGGAATACTTACATTTTCAGTTGAAGAAATGAAATTTTAACTAAAAAGAAACGAATTTTCTACCACAGAAATTAATTTTTAATCACAATGATTAATTTTCAACCAAAAATATGAATTTTTAACCAAAAATATGGATTTTAGACCAAATGGTGGAATTTTCAACCTAAAAGATGAATTTTCTATAAACAAAAAAAAACGAATTTTCAACTAAATAGTTTTTTTCAACCAAATGAATGAATTCCTTAAAAAAATAAAGTTAAATTTTCTACAAAACTGATAATTTTTTAACGAAAAAGATTTCATTTCTATCAAAAAAGGTAAATTGTTCACAAAAAAATAGAATAATTAATGTGAATTTTCAACTAAAATTATAAATCTTCAACTAAAAAAATTTAATTTTCAACCAAATACATGAATTTCCAACTACAAAAATAAATTTTTTACTAAAAATAAAACAGTTAAATTTTCAGTTAGTAAAATAAATTTTCAACCAAAAAGGAAACGAATTTTTAAGAAAAAATTAAAAATTTCATACAAATAAATGAAATTTTAACAAAAAAGACGAATTTTCAACTAATGAGTACTCTTGTATCAAAAAAGACGGATTTTCAACAAATAGTTGAATTTTCACCTAAAACAGATACATTTTTCACTAAAAATAGAATAGTTAAATTTTCAGTAAAAAAATTTAATTCTAAATAAGAAAAAACGAATTTTCAAACAAAAAGATCAATTTTCAACAAATAAGATGAATTTTCTAGAAAAAAAGATCAATTTTCTACCAAAAAAGATGCATTTTTAACAAAGTACATGCATTTTTAACCAATTTCAAAATCAATAAAAAAACAATTTTCGTATTGAACAATTTAATAGTTTCTTTAATTTTTAATAGTTTCAATTTTGAAATTCTGAATTTTCATGGCAAACGCTACATTTTCAATTTTTCCCTACCATAAGTTTAAATTTTGCGATTAAAATTGAAGTGGTTTATTTTCGAAAAAAGTATAATTAACGATTTAAAAATGTTTAACTCCTGAACGATTAAATTTACTAACGGTAATAGAAATTTTTAAGGGTTTGAGTACAAAAAAGTTTTAATATCAATTATTTTTTATTTCGAACGTTTCTTCAAAGTGATTTAATTTTAAAGGTTTAGAATTGAAATTTTTCCATTTTGAACGGTGAAAATAAAGGTGAATTTATTTTTTGATTTTATAAAAATTTGCCCGATCAATTTTTGTGTTAAATCATAATTTTTTAATCTCATAAAAATTTAGATTTCTAGAATTTCAGAAGCTTTTACTTTGAAATATTCGATTTACTTTTCAATTTTAAGTAATAATAAAAATTAAAATACTCTTTAAAAAATTATTCTTGTTGAGGTTCACTTATTAGTTGTTGATAACTAAAAAGTGAAAGCAAAACTAAAGATTTAAAAAAAAAAAAAACTTTCTAGCATTACTCCAAGAGAATATAGTAATAAACAATAATCAGTGA
Source organism: Andricus grossulariae (assembly GCA_011634705.1). NCBI lineage: Eukaryota > Metazoa > Arthropoda > Insecta > Hymenoptera > Cynipidae > Andricus > Andricus grossulariae. Next base: position 17,234 of record JAABKJ010003541.1, on the reverse strand, counting down.
TTCAAATCTAGTGAAGATACTTATAAACAATTACAAATTATCCAAACAACTATGTTTGTTAACTTGCATTATTTCATATTTTATTAAGTAAAAAGTGGGTAAAAAAGTTTAACATTTTAGAAGAAACCGCAACTATATTGCATGAATAAGGAAGAAGATAGTCACGAACAATAATAATTTGTTTAAATAATTATCTTTGCTAAATTGAATTAATTATTAACGCATCCTATATAAAAAGTAGACAAATAGCTGTAAATTTCAGAAAAACCCGCAACTTTCTAGCATTATTTAAACTGAATATAGATAATAAATTGTTTGAACAAATAATTATCTTTAATTAATTATTTAACTCACTCCAAGTGAAGAGTGAACAAAAATGTAAAGATTTCAGAAAAAACTGCAATTTTCTAGCATTATTTTAAGAGAATATTATTAACAGTAATAATAAATTGTTTAAACAATTATGTATGTCAACATTAATGAACTGTTACCTCTCTCTGTTCGTAAACTTAATTTAAATAATTCATATTTATTTTATTGTTGTTTTATTGAAAAAAATAAAACCTGATACTTTATTAATGTACTATTATGCATTATTGTATTCATTATTAACAATTTACAACAAAATACAAAAAATATGAAAAATGTAATTATTTCACCTCGATTCAGCTTATATTGAGGATTCTGAATAAAATTTACAAAAACGTCTTTTTTTCTCATGGGAAATATGTATTAAACTTCATGGGGCTTGCGCCACTAAATATCATTTAAATAAAAAATTGATTTATTTTTGTGTAGATTCGAACAAATTTCCGGGTATTATTCATAAATATTTGAAAAAAAAAATTTGGACCACCCTAGTGCACAATGTTCTAGTTTTTAAAAAAATGCGAATTTGAAAAAGGGGAAACGCAGGGGAATAGGGGATATATATGCAACCTGTGAATCCAATGACTGAATAAGAGGTTGTTGATATATTAACTGCATTGTCAGCATCTTTATAAATATTCTCAGTTGCGTCATCTAAAGACTAGCTGATAGCGAGCCCTGGGAGTCAAGCCATATCAGGTCCAAGTACTCAATAGTACTTTGATCAGACGATACGTGCACGTGCTTATTGTGCATGATAGGCTCTAGAAAACGATATACAGTTACTATTAGAAGTCATACGCATATATATAAACATATATATGTATATATGTACATATAAATGCATATATGTACATGCATATGTATATATGTACATATATGTGTATATATGTACATATAAATGCATATATGCACATATAAATGCATATATGCACATATATATGTATATATGTACATATGTATGTATATATGTACATATATATGTATATATGTACATATATATGTATATAAATGTATATATGTATATATATGCAGTTGCGGCAATTGTGGGGTGGGGGAGGTGTCTATACAGTAATCTTGAGAACGAACTGCTGTCGCGGTCAGTGTCAGTTGCCACTAACCAGTTAACGGTCGTTGTAACTTGGAGATCTATTGTGTGCATTCGTGATTGTGTGATACATTTTTTTTACATAATTTTTTTCTTATATACATTTTTTTATATATTTTTCTAATATAATGTTCTTTGTGTAACTTAAATTTGGTGAGGCTGTAAAGTGTATCGACATGTTGATGGAGCGCTAAAAAGGTGAGTATATGCCAAAAGGGGAGAAAAGTAGGATAACTCGAGAATTTATGAAAAAAAAAATTGAAAATGTATTTCTACAATAAAATAGAATCAATTACAAAAAATGGGAAAATTGTAATTTTGTGTAAGAATTTGGAATCACTTGTAGAAAAAATACGCAATTTTTTAATCGAACGCGGACACTTTTGCCAAATAGTACAAGTAATTTAAAATTAGTACAAAAAATGACAACTCTCACATTGTGCTTTATTTATTTGATTCTATTTTATTGAGACCCAGGCAAAAATATTGTATAGAGTTTATATACAGTGTGAAGTATTATATATAATATTCATATGTTTCGTATAAAAAATTTATAGAACAAATGAATATTATATATAATACTTCACACTATATATAAACTATATATAATATTTCCGCCTGAGGAAAATCAAGACAAAAATACTTTTTTAAATTATAAATTTATTTATATAATAAATAATGCAGCATTAAAGTTATATTTATTTATTATAATTTCAGAATTAGCGTGAAAAATCGTGCAGCATAGTCATAATATTGAGCCATAAATGCATAAGTAATAAAGCATGAACTTTTCAAAGTTGACAAGTGCATGCTCATCATTTGCGTCTATATTAGGTTTTAACACCTGGTATAAATTTTCAACAAAAAGATTAACTTGAGAAAACGCAATCAAACAAACATTTTTATGAGTGGATTTAATTATACCAAAAAAATGCGAATTTTTCAAAAGAGCGAAAAAAGATTTTTGAAAATTATCCAGATTTGAGAAAATGGATGTTGACAATCTCAAAGTGACACTATGTAACTTAAAATTGGACCAGCCTTGACTGCGAATTGCGATACAAAAATCTATTTTCATATTCAAAATAAAATCATGATTCCGAAATGCTAAGTTTCTAAATACGAATAAATAAAGTTTGATGTAAAAGACAAACATTTTTCTGTTAAAAATCCAAAAAAACATGTTTTTTCATCAAATAATAGTTTTAAGAAATATTAATGATAAAAGATTGCAAAAATGATTACTACCTTAAAGTTGTAACTAAATTGTAACTAATATTTTTAACATTTTTTGTAAATTATTGTATCAAAAAGTAAAATAAATTCTATCTGAAAGTCATTTTTCTTTTGAGTAGAAGTTCTTATTTACAAATGATTGCCGAACCGTCTGGACTGTGAACTTTCTTTGTGCGAGATGTTTGTTCGGATGTTTGTTTTTGTTTTTTGATATGATTTTTTGAATGAGTAATATAATATTTCATTGAATTATTTAAATTTTTGTATTTTTTTTACACAATTTCAATTATTATTATTTTACTAAAAAAAAAAAGAAAACCTCAGAATTTATTATTATATTTATTATTTTATTATTACTATACATTATTTCATTAAATTATATACATTTTTCTGTTTTTCAACTTAATTTAAATTATTATTATCTTTTAGTTATATCACAGGTCCTTAAAGGACCTTATTTATTTATTAAATCTCACTTGTCTTATTTTTCTAAATTTTATCATTATTGTGATGCACTATTTCATTAAATAATTTAAATTTGTATGTTTCTCAGTTTAATTTATATGATTGTTATTATCATTTTATTTATAATTTTACTATTATTATTTCAATGTATTATTTCATTAAATTATTATAATATTTGTGCTTCAACTTAATGCAAATGATTTTTGTTATTTATTTTATTATGATTATTATTAGGCAATGTCACAGCCTTATTATTATGCTTTATTTCAATAAATTATTAAAATTTTTGTTTATTCAACTTAATTTAAATGATTATGGTTATCTTTTTATTATTATTTTATTTATTATTTTATTATTGTTATAATGCATTTTTCCATTAAATTATTTAAAATTTGGTGTGTTTTAACCTTAATTTAAATTATTCCTATTTATTTTATTGTTATTTTATTTTAAAAAGAAAACCTGAGACTTTATTAATTTATTATTATTAATTTATTATTCTTATTACATTATTTAAATTTTTGTGTTTTCAACTTAATTTAAATGATTATAGTTTTTTCTAATTATTATTTTATCATTGTTATAATGCATTATTTCATTAAATTGTTCAAAAGTTTGTGTTCTTAAACTTAATTTAAATTATTCCTCTTTATTTTATTATTATTTTTTTGAAAAATAAATAAAATAAAACCTGAGACTTCATTAATTTATTATTATGCATTATTTCATTATATTATGAAAATTTTTCTGTTTTTCAACCAAATTTCAATTATTATTCTTTACTTTATTATTACTTTATTTTTTTAGTTATATCACAGATTCTTAGAGAAACTTATTTATGTATTAAATCAACCTTATTTTATAATTTAAAAAATGTTATTATTATAATGCATTATTTTATTGAATTACTTAAATTTTTGTGTTTTTCAAATCAATTTAAATGATGAATATTATTATTTATTTTACTTATAAATATTTATTATTTTATTTATTATCCCACTATTATCATAATGCATTATTCCCTTTGATTATTTAAATTTTTGTGTGTTTTCAACCATAATTATTTATCGTATTATTATCATATAATTTTTTAGTTAAATTATATTTAAAATTTTTTTTTTTTTATTTATAAAAACTAATTGAATATTAGATTCAAAATTTAAAAAAAAATTTAACTTTAAAACTTTTGTTAAAATATATATTATAATATTATTTTTTGGTAATTTTTAAATATTTTTTGGTTGAGCAACTTTTGTCTTATTATTTTTTCTTCGTAGCTTGTGTCGTTTGTCCAAAAAATTTCATTTGTTATTTTTAAAATTTAAGAAATTTTTTTAGCTTGTGTCTTTTGTCCAAAAATTTAATTTGTTATTTTTTAAATTTAAGAAATTTTTTCTAGCTTGTGTCGTTTGTCCAAAAATTTAATTTGTTATTTTTAAAATTAAAAAAAATTTTTTAAACTTATGTCGTTTGTACAAAAGTTTAATTTGTTATTTTTAATGTTGTTCTTTACAATTAAAACCAACATTTTAAATAATTATTAATAAAAACTTTTAAAATTAAAGGAATTAAAAAATAATAAATAATAATAAAGGAATTAAATAAACTAAATGAAAGTTTCAATTTTCATAAATTTAATTGGTTTACTTTCAATGTTATTTTTTACGATTCAATTTATTATTTATTTTATATTTATTGTATTTATTATTAACAATTTGCCATAAAATACAGAAAATTTGAAAAATTTAATTTTTATAACTATTTGAAATTACTTATAAAATATTCTACTAAAAACAACATTTTTTAAATAGAATTCAGACACTTTTTCCAAATGTTACGAGTAATTACAAATTAAAAAAAAAATAAAATAAAATTTGTATATTTATGTAGTTTATTGTATTTTATTATGAGAATCGAGGTAAACATACATTTTAATATTTAAAAATATATACCAAAGAATAATATTATAATATATATTTTAACAAAAATTTTAAAGTTTTTAAATTAAAAAAAAAAATGTTAATTAAATATTCAATTAGTTTTTATAAAAAAATAAAAAATAAATTAATTCAAGTTAAGTAAAAAATTAGATGATAATGATAAGATAAATAATTATAATTTAATTTAGGTTGTACACACAAAAATTTAAATAATTCAATGAAATAATGCATTTTAAAAATAGTGAAATAATAAATATTTATAAGTAAAATAAATAATAATATTCATCATTTAAATTGACTTGAAAACACACAAAAATTGAAGTAATTTAATAAAATAATAATAACATTTTTTAAATTATAAAATAAGGTTGATTTAATAAATAATTAAGGTCCTCTAAGAACCTGCGATATAACTGAAAAATAAAATAATAATAAAATAATAATAAAATAAAGAATAATAATTGAAATTTGGTTGAAAAACAGAAAAATTTTCATAATATAATGAAATAATGCATAATAATACATTAATAAAGTCTCAGGTTTTATTTTATTTTTTTTTTAGAATAAAATAACAATAAAATGAAGAGGAATAATTGATTTTAAGTTTAAAAACACGAAAATTTAAATAATTTAATGAAATACATGTTAATTATTTGCAGTTTAAAAAATTGAAATTTTGAAAATTAAATCTACAAATAATCTATTTTAATAAGAAAAGTAGCACTTTATACGAATTGAGAAAAATTATTTAATAAATTATTGAAATTATTTTTTTATTTTTAGACTGTAAATTTTATTTTTTATAATTACAATCCATTTGTTATAAATAATAATAAGTATCATAAAAGTAGTGGAATGTGATAATATGAATGTTTTTTTATTATAATTTTGTTATAAATAATAATTATTATTATAAAAATCGTGGGTCGTGACAATTATTTATATTATTTTATTTTTCCATTAAATAATAATGTAATGCAAATAAATTTAGAGTTTTTCAAATTTAGTTGAATTTCTCCAATTACTTTTAGAATTTAAAATTAAAAAGAAAATTGCAATAAATAAATAAAAAATAGTAAATAAATAATAATAAATAAAATTAAAATTAACAATCTGAAAATGATGAAAAATATAAAAAATAACAGAAAAAGAAACATTCTTTCGTTCGAGGTCGCTGAAATAGAATAGACGGTTGTTAAAAAAGATTACTGAAAGGTAACGGAAGGGTAGAATTATGTACAGTCATTTTAAAAAGAATTTCTTCAAAGTGATCTTATTCACTAAGAAACACAAAGAATTTTATTGTAAAAATGAAAATCCTTAAATTTAGAACAAGATTTAAATTTTTCATTTTGAAATATTAAAAAGTGACCAATTTCCAAAATTTTAAACTAAAAGATTTTTAAATTTGAAAGTTTAAACAATTAATTAAGCTTCTATTTGAAATAAAATTTGAAAATCTTGAAGAATTTATAAATTAAAAATTAATAATAAATAATAATAATTAATTAATTAATAATAAGGTTTCACTTTAAACTTTTCGAGCTTGAAATTATTCAATTTATAATGCTTTTAATTCAAAATAATTTAAATTTATTCCAAGTTAAACTTTGTTTATTGTTAACTTAAATATCTGGGTTAAAATTAAAAAAAAATTAAAGTGTGGCAGTGCAGAAATAGATAACCAATCGGTATTTTTTAGGAGAGCGAAAAAACATTCTGTAAACTCGAAATCAACATTTAAAGATAAAAGAAAAGTCCACTTCCGGGCGGAAGTGTTGCTGAATTGAGATAAAAAAAATTTGATCAAAAAAAGTTTGATTAAAAAAGTTTAATTAAAAAAAGTTATTTAGTTTCGCGGAAATATATGTGGAACTCGCTCGGCTGCGGATTGCGATAAAAAAAGTAATCTACTGTTGGAATAAAAAATAAATAATAAACAATTCCAATTTCAAGAAATATTATTGTTTAAATTTTTTAATTGGAAAAATGTTGGTTATTTTTTTCACTTCAACTGCAGAAAATGCAATTTATAAAATAATAAATAAAATTATGAAGGATATTGTTATGTTTTAACTAATCATATTTTTAGCATAATAATTTTTTTAAGTAAACGTCTTGAAAAAATGCAAAATGAAATAAATTAACTTTTTCACTCAAACACAAAGAAATATTTTGAATCCGGTCCAAATGATACAAAGGTTGACGTCAAGTTCTGCGAATTCGGAAAATTATTTTTAAATTTTCTTCTTCATTTAAAAATACAATCAATTTTTAAATTATATTTAAGCACTACACACCAATAAAAAACAGTTTCTAATAAATAATTTATTTTTAAAAAATAATAAAAAAAGATTCTAATATATTTATTTAAATCTATTTTCAAATTGGTTCATATTATTTTATTTTTCAAGCATTTCTTTTTAAAAATCATTAATCTTAGTTGAAAAATAATCCTTATCTATAATTGCTAATTTATTAACAATTAAATATTCGATTGAACCTGAACAAATATTTTGCTAGATATTTGTTTACCAACTCTTGGGAAGGTATTTCCTTATTATTGAATTATTGAAACAATTTATTTAAATGATTTGAAATTTGCGTCAAATGATTCCCCTGAATGTGAAATTTTGTGCAAAATTGAAAACACTTTTATCAAGACGACAAAGAGTACTTATTTTTGTCACTTGTGTCAAACACGTGTTGTTAATGAGAAAATAGTTTGCAGGTGACAAATAAATTTTTGGATGACGCATTTTTTGAAATTTATACAATTTTTTCATAAATTTCATTTTTTTTGTTGAAACAGAATTTGTGATTCAAATGATAAAACCTACAAATTCAAGCGCAGTTATTTTTAGATATGTGAAATTCGCGAGGTTTGCGCATTTCAGAGATAAGCAATATTTCTTTCTTATTTACACAAAAAATTAAGTATTTATTATTGCAGAGCTTTAACCTCGGGACGAAATCTAAAATTTAAAAAGTTGAGAAAAAATGTGAACAAGTTGAAAAATATGAAAAATCATTTTCAAAATTCCCTGATTTTTCTCTGACCAATTTTTTATTTTCACTGATCATAATATTCAGAACTAAAAATTTGAATTTTTTTTTATTTCAATCAAAAAAGATTATATTTCTACCATGAAAATAAAAATTTTTTTGAATAAAATTTTATTGTAGCTTCTTTCGTTTTTCCAAAAAAATTTATTTTTTAAGAATAAAAAAAAATAATGCGTCCTATCAACAAATTATTCATGACAAATTTGTAGCTATTTTTCGGATAAGCGGATTTTGTCCATTCATTTTTTTATAGCTTGTGTCAGTTGTCCAAAAAATTTATTTTTTATTTTTAAATTTTATTTTTTAGGATTAAAGCCGAAACTAAGCGTTGCATCCAGAAATGAATAATAACTTTGTAATTTTTTTCTGGGTGAACAACTTTTTTCCAATTTTTTTTTTTTCGTAGCTTATGTCCTTTGTTCAAAAATTTATACTTTTTTAATGTTGTTTTTTACGAATAAACAAAAACTATGTGACCTATATTAAAAAGTAATTAAAAACAAATTCGTAGATCTTTTTTGGATGCACCGAAAAATGGAATTTTTTATTATTTTTTTGTGCAAACATAAATTGAATTTTTAATTATTCAAGAAAATTCAGAAAGTTGTTCTAAAAGAGACCAATACTAAACTAAAAATACGATTTTTTTACAAAAACGGTTGAATTTTTGAGCCGCAAATATCAATTTGTTTCCAAAAAGATTAATTTTTATTGAAATAGTTAAATTTTTAACTAAAGAAATGAATTTTCAACAAAATAATTACATTTTGTACAAAATAGTTGAGTTTTCAACTAAGAAATTTCGTACCAAAAAAAGACGAATTTTCAACTAAAAAAGATCAATTTTCAACATAAAATGGAAAAGTTACATTTTCACTAAAAAAAAATTAATTTTCAACAAAAGGAAAACGAATTTTCAATAAAATAGTGAAATTTTTAACCAAAGAGATAAATTTGCAACTAAAATGATGAATTTTTTACAAACCAGTTGAATTTTCAACCCGAAAATATTAATTTTCTACTAAAAAGACAAATTTTCAACAAATAATATTAATTATCAAAAATAAATGGAATAGTTGCAATTTTAATATATAATCAGTAAATCAGTAATCAGTAAATAGTACACAATTTTCAAAATTCGTCTCAAAGAGACGAATTTTTTACAAAACAGTTGAATTTTCAACCCGCAAATATTAATTTGTTTCCAAAAAGATGAATTTTTATTAAAATCGTTAAATTTTCAACTGAAGAAATAAATTTTCAACAAAATGAATGAATTTTCAACAAAATAATTCAATTTTTATCAAAACAGTTGAATGTTCAAACAAATAGTTGAATTTTCAGCCAAAAAATTTTGTACCAAAAAAGACGAATTTTCAACTAAAAAAGATCAATTTTCAACAAAAAATGGAAAACTTGCATTTTCACTAAAAAAAAAAATTAATTTTCAACAAAAGGAAAACGAATTTTTAATAAAATAGTGCAATTTTTATTGAGAGATAAATTTTTAATTGAAATGATGAATTGTCTACAAACGAGTTGAATTTTCAACCCGCCAATTTTAATTTTCTACCAAAAAGAAAAATTTTCAACCAAAAAAGATTGATTGAAATAGTTAAATCTTCAACTAAAGAAATGAATTTTTAAGAAAATAATTACATTTTTAACAAAAAAGTTGAATGTTCAAACAAATAGCTGAATTTTCAGCCAAAAAATTTTGTACTAAAAAAGACGAATTTTCAACTAAAGAAGATCAATTTTCAACGAAAAATAAAAAAATAATTTTCAGCAAAAATAAAACGAATTTTCAAAAAAAAAAAAAATAGTGAAATTTTCAACCAATGAAGAGATAAATTTTCATCTGAAATGATAAATCTTCAACTGAAAAAGTTTAATTTTCAGTTAAAAAATTAATTTCCAACAAAAAAAAACGAATTTTCCAAAAACAATAATAATTTTCAGCAAAAATAAAAAGAATTTTCAAAAAAATAGTGAAATTTTCAACCAATAAAGAGATAAATTTTCAACTGAAATGATAAATCTTCAACTGAAATAGTTTAATTTTCAGTTGAAAAATTAATTTCCCAACAAAAAAACGAATTTTTGACCAAAATAGATGAATTTTCTACCTAAAAAGACGAATTTTCAACCAAAAAAGGATCTTTCAACAAAATTGTTGAATTTCCTACAAAGTAGAATAATTTTTTACCAAATAGTTTAATTTGCAGCAAAAATTATGAATTTTCAAAGAAGATTACTTTTCTTCCGAAAAATACAAATTTTTAACAAAAGAAATTAATTTTCTTCAAAAATATATGAATTTTCAACCTAAAAAGATCAATTTTCTACAAAAAAAGTTGGATTTTTAACCAAAACGAAGATTTTTCAACAAAATAGTTAAATTTCCGACTAGAAAAGATTAATTTTCAATCAAAAATGGAATCAGGATGAATCTTCAACCAAAACAATAAATTTTTAACAAATTATTTTAAATTTCAACCAGCAAGTAGATGAATTTTCAACCACGAGGAAAAATTAATAAGTTGATATTTGAACTAAAAAAAATTATATTTATTTAAAAATAAAATCATTTTCAAACCAAAAAAAAAATTTTTTGTAAATTTTTAATTGTTAATTAAAAAGGAAAAATCTCAACTAAATTATTTGATTTTCAAGCCAATTTGACGCCAATTGACGAATTTTCTACAAAATAATTTAATATTGAATAAAAAAAAAAAAGTTTCAAGTAAATAGTTGAATTTTCATCTAGGAAACATTACTTTTCAAGCAAATATGGAACAGTTAAATTTTCAACCGAAACGATGAATCTTCAACCAAAAAAAATGAATTTTCAACAAATTATTCCAACTTTCAAACAAGTAGTTAAATTTTTAACTAAAAAAGATAAATTTTCAACAAAAAATAAAAAAATAATTTTCAGCAAAAATAAAATGAATTTTCAATAAAATAGTGAAATTTTCAACCAAATGATGAATCTTCAACTGGAATAGTTTAATTTTCAGTGAAAAAATTAATTTGCAAAAAAACGAATTTTCAACCAAAAAGTATAACTATCGAACAAAATTGTTGAATTTCTAACCAAATGATAAAATTTGTTACTAAAAATATAATCGTCTGAAGAAAGAAACTCAATAAACCAATTTCAAATTAAAATTTAAACATTTTAAATTAATTATGCTTCACAATTATTTAATATTTCTATCATAGAAATTCCCTGATTCTTTTCCGATTACCTGACTTTTCCCTGATTTACAGTATTTTTAAATTTATTTTTATCCATTTTATCTATCATATATTTAATTACTGTATTGTATATTATTTATTTATTATGGTATATAATCACTATTAAGCCTAGATTTTTTTCTCAAGTGGGTCATAATTATTATTATTATCCCCCCCCCCACCTATTGAAACATTTTTTAACTGGTACTTTCCTGCCTATCAGAGTACTTTGTAGTTCTTTAATTAACTTTTTTTGGTGATTACATTAAAAAAAGATTAGAGTAAAATACAAAGAAAGATGTATTAATTTAATAGGGGCAAGTTAAATGTTATTTATGAATAAGCGGAAGAGAAAATTTCTAAAAGAAATTGGGCATTAAAATTAATAACTGTCACTATCACTCTTCATTTTCGACCACTTAAGTGAATAAATTTACTTAATAGAGTTGGTACTTCCGTAAATAATGCTCTCCTTGAACCTCACGTAATTGATTACGTAACAAGCACTTGGTCAACTTTGTTATGATTTCGAAGCAATTGAAGTTACATTCTAGAGATGATAAACAAAAAGCAAATCGACATCAAATAAATGAATGATATTGTTTACATTTTTTTTTTAATTAAACATTTTTAAATGGACTGTGGAACATTCATGGTTAAGAGAATACAAATTGTAAAATAACTTGTCAATAAACAGATAAATTACTTTAAATAAAAACATGTAGTCGAAATATAGTTTATTGTCAACAAAATAGTTGAATTTTCGACCAAAATTGATGAATTTTTCAAAAATAGTTAATTTTCAATTAAATAGTTGATTTTTCTAACGAAACAGTCGCTGAATGATGAATTGGGAAAAATTTTTTAAATAAAAAAAATTCCATTGGTTTCTGTAAATCTAGAATTACTTTAAAAGAATTCGATGGAATTCATAAAAATTCAAGGTAAATTTAAAGAAGAATTCAAAAGAATTCCTAAGAATTTAAGCGAATTCAGGTTGAATTCCGAAAAATAATTTCAAATCTACGAAACCCTACTAATTTATAACAAAATAAGAATTCAAATGGATAAAAAAGAATTTTTTAAATTCCATTAATTTCAGAAAAATTAGAATTACTTTATAAGAATTTAAGGAAAACGAGAAGAATCCGATGAAACTCATAAAAATTCAGTATAAATAAAAACAAATAATTGAAAAAAGAATTCAGACGAATTGAAAAAAGAAATACAAAAGAATTGAAAAAAGAATTCAAAAGAATTGAAAAAATAATTCAAAAGAATTGAAAAAAGAATTCAAAAGAATTGAAAAAGAATTCAAAAGAATTGAAAACAATTAAAAATTTTGAAAAAACATCATTTAAATAAGCTTAGGAAAATTCAAGGGAATCCAAAAGAATTTGATGAAATGCCTAAGAATTCAAGGTGAGGTTAAAAGACCAATCAAATAAAAACTTTTGGAAATTGAAAAAAAATCCATTGAATTAAGTAGAATTGAGTAAATTTAGAAAAATTATTCAAGTTTACTAAAAAAATTGAAGAGAATTCCTAAGGATTTAAACGAATTCAGGTCGAATTCCAAAAAATAATTTCAAATATCTTCAAATCTATGAAACCCTACTAATTTATAACCAAAAAAGAATTCAAATGAATTTAGAATAATTTTAGAAATTCCATTTATTTCAGTAAAATTATAATGACTTCAGAAGAATTTAAGGGAAATGAGAAGAATCCGATGAAATTCACAAAAGTTCAAGGTAAATTTAAAAAAGAATTCAGAAGAATTAAAAAAAGAATTGAAAAAAATTCAAAAGAATTGAAAAAAATAATTCCAAAGAATTGAAAAAGGAATTCAAAATAATTCAAAATAATTGAAAAAATAATTCAAAAGAATCGAAACAAGTTGAAAGAAGAATTCAAAAGAATTGAAAAAGAATTGAAAAAAGAATAGAAAAAAGAATTCAAAAGAATTGAACAAAGAATTCAAAAGAATTGAAAAAAGAATTCAAAAGAATTGAAAAAAGTATTCAAAAGAATTGAAAGAAGAATTCAAAAGAATTCAAAAGAATTAAAAACAGTTTAAAATTTTGAAAAAACATCATTTAAATAAGCTTAGGAAAATTCAAGGGAATTCAAAAGAATTTGATGAAATGCCTAGGATTTCAAGGTGAGGTTAAAAGACCAATCAAATAAAAACTTTCGGAAATTCCAAAAAATCTATTGAATTAAGTAGAATTGTGTAAATTTAGAAGAATTATTCAAGTAAACTAAACAACTTCAAGAGAATCCCTAAGGATTAAACGAATTCAGGTCGAAATCCAAAAAATAATTTCAAATCTCTTCAAATCTATGACACCCTACTAATTTATAACCAAAAAAGAATTCAAATGAATTTAGAATAATTGTAAAAATCGAACAAATTCCATTGATTTCCGTAAACTTAGAATTAATTTAGAAGATCTTAAGGGAAAGGAGAAGAACTCGATGAAATTCATAAAAATTCAAGGTAAATTTAAAAAATAATTCAAAAGAATTGAAAAAAGAATTCAAAAGAATTGAAAAATAATTCAAAATAATTAAAAAAAAAGAATTCAAAAGAACTGAAAAAAGAATTCAAAAGAATTGAAAGAAGAATTCAAAAAAGAATTCAAAACAATATAAAAATTTGAATTTAAATAAGCTTTGGAAAATTCAAGAGAATTCAAAAGAATTTGATGAAATGCCTAGGAATTCAAGGTGAGGTTAAAAGACCAATCAAACTAAAACTTTTGGAAATTCAAAAAAAATTGATTTAATTAAGTAGAATTGAGTAGAAGAATCCAAGTAAACTAAAAAAATGCAAGAGAATTCCTAAGAATTTGAACGAATTCAGGTCGAATTCCAAAAAATAATTTTAAACCTCTTAAAATCTATAAAACCCTACTAATTTATAACCAAAATAGAATTCAAAGGAATTCAAAATAATTTAAGAAATCGAAAATATTCCACTGATTTCAGTAAAATTTAAGTAAATTTAGAAGAATTTAAGGGAAACGAGAAGAATTCGATGAAATTTATACAAATTCAAGGTGAATTTAAAAAAGAATTCAAAATAATTGAAAACAATTTCAAAATTTGAATAAACTTCATTTAATTCAGTAACTCTGAAATGAGATTAGAAAAATTCAAGGGAATTCACAAGAATTTGATGAAATTCCTAGGAATTCTAGGTGGGGTGAATTTAAAAGAATTCAAAAGAATTCAGGACAAAGTAATATGAATTCAGGACGAATTCCAAATGAACTGCAAAAAAATATTTGAAAATCTCTTCAAATCTATGAAACCCAACTAATTTATTACCAAAATAGAATTCAAATGAATTAAAAATAATTTAAAAAATCGAAAAAATTCCGTTGATTTCAGAAAAATTTGAGTGAATTTAGAGGAATTTAGGAAAAATCAGAAGAATTCGATGAAATTCATACAAATTGAAGGTAAAGTTGAAAAAGAATTCAAAAGAATTGAAAAAAATTAAAAAATATGAAAAAATTCATTGAATTGAGTGAGATTGAAATGAGTTTAGAAAAATTAGAGAGAATTCAAAAGAATTCAATGAAATGCCTAGGAATTCAAGGTGGGGTGAATTCAGAAGAATTCAAAAGAATTCAGGGCAAATTAATACGAATTCAGAACGAATTCCAAATGAATTGCAAAAAAAATATTTGAAGATCTCTTCAAATCTTTGAAACCCTACTAATTTATTACCAAAATAGAATTAAAATGAATTGGAACAAATTTTAAAAATCAAAAAAATTTCATTGATTTCAGTAAAATTTAAGTGAATTTAGAGAAATTTTATTTATTTGGAAAATAATATGGTATTTTAGCGTTTTTCACCCAAAATATTATTTGAAAGAAAAATAATTTGACTTTAAAAATTAAATTTTAGATAATAGATATTATGAAATACAAAAATATTGTATTAATATTACTTTTTTATTTGAATTCCAAAAATCAAAATTACACGACTTCACGCACCGAGGTAAATGTTTTAATTTTTTATCAATTTTTTTAAACCAATTTTCTATGGTGCAACAAAGTTATGGTAAATATTTTTTATGTAGAGTTATTGTTATTAAAAATAATATAAAATTGAAAGTTTTACAAAATTTGTCTTGATGTTAGAAGTTTGTTAAATGCGCGAAAAATTAGTGTAAAATGGCTAAAAAACAATTTTAATGTTATTAAAAAATTTTTTTAAATAGTGGGTTTTGCAGATTTTCAGAAAATTCTAACTTCAAAGCAACATTTTTTTATAATTTTGTTTTATATTGCACTAATAGAAATCTTCTCACAAAAAATTCACCATTTTTTATGGCCCGATGATTTTTTTTAATAATTTAAATAATTCTTTTTTAAATTAATTTTTTTTTTAAATAACATCAGATAAATTTTTATTTATCGATAATGATACATTTCCCAACTGATTAGTTGCTTATACAATATATACCTATAAGATATAAATCTAAATTTCAAAATAAAATTGAACTGATAAAAACACAATTTGATTAGGAAACTGCATAATTAATAATAGCCCAATCACTCATCATTATTTATGATAAAAATTGTTATATGACTTGAAAAAAATTATCTTTCTTGTTTTGCAACTTCTGATATCACACGCACATTATACGACTCATGATACATATTCATAACAATTTTCAATCGAGTGCAAAAAAAGGCTTTTTTTAAGGTAAAATTGAATAAAAAGTACTGAAATTTCTAAAAAAAAAATTCTATTCTACTTAAATAGGAAATAATCGATAATAATTATACACTCAACAAAATTATAATTTTCAATTTAAAAAAAAATGTAGAAAAGTTAAATTTTCCACTTTTTTTTAAATTGAAAATTATAATTTTGTTGAGTGTATAATTACTATCAATTACTTCCTATTTTCGGTAGAATACAAGACATTTTTATTAATTTATCCTGAATTTTTTTCAATTTTTTAGATTCAATTGATAAAATTCCAAAGCATTTTCAAGAGATTTAAATAATTTTGAGGGATTTTGAAAATTATTTCCAATTTATTTGAATTCTTTTGAATTGTCTTGTAGTCATTAATCACTTTTTTGGTTTGAAATTAGTAGGGTTTCAAAGATTTGAAGAGATTTTCAAATACTTTTTTAAAATTCGTTTGGAATTCGCCCTGAATTCGTATTAAATTGTCCTGAATTCTTTTGAATTCTTCTAAATTTACTCAATATCAATGAAATTTTAAAATGTTTCTGTTCAATTTTTGTTAAGTCTTTAAAAATCACCTTAAATTCTTAGGCATTTCATCAAATTCTTTTGAATTCTCTTTAATTTTTCTAAACTCATTTCAATCTCACTCAATTCAATTAATTTTTCATATTTTTGAATTTTTTTCAATTCACATGATTGCTTTTCAAATTCAGCTTGAGTTTTTATGAATTTAATCGAATTCTTCTCATTCTCCTTAAATTCCTCTGAATTCACTCAAATTTTACTGAAATCAACGGAATTTTTTCGATTTTTTAAATTATTTTTAATTCATTTGAATTCTATTTTGGGTATAAATTAGTAGGGTTTCAAAGATTTGAAGAGATTTTGAAATAATTTTTGCAATTCATTTGGAATTCGCCCTGAATTCGTATTAATTTGTCCTGAATTCTTTTGAATTCCCTCGAATTTTTTTAATTTTCTTGAATTTTCAAATTTGTTTAATTTTCTTGAATTTTCCAATTTGTTTAATTTTCTGGAATTTTCAAATTTGATGAATTTTCTGGAATTGTCAAATTTGCTC
>JAABKJ010003540.1:0-25822 GCA_011634705.1 Andricus grossulariae | reverse complement strand
CTAGACACGAGTGGCGCTCCGACTCCTATGAGAGGGAGAACGGAGAAGCCACTCTACGAAATGTCATTCGTGATTCTGGACTCGTCGTGAGCACAACAAAACAAATTGCCAAGCGAGTAATTGGAAGCAAGGATTTGCGGAAGTCAAAATTAATCCGATAGATTATCATGAGAGGACGTTCACGCGGAGGGAGGATTCTGCCAGGTAGGTCCCCTTCCAGTTCTCTCGACCCGTAAAAGTAGCGTTTCTTTATTCCAACGTCGTGTACCGAACTGGTAGGAACACGCCGTTGAAATTTGTTAGTTGCTGACCTCGGGCAAGGTCATTGTTTCCCGACGCGAGTTCGCTCTTATAATGACTTCCAATATCAATGTGTTTGCTGGATCATCATAGACCCACGCTGGAGCGGTAGAACTCCATGCTTAAGTCTTAAATTACGAACTTGATGAGTGGTCGATCAGACCACTCCAGATGACGAAAGTTTGTCGGGTCAAAATGGCGGTACGGTTCCGCCAATAATAAATTTTGGCGTTGTCATAGTCTAAATCTCGTTTGAGTGGGGCGAAGGCTCACTCGTTGTAAAAAGCTGTCACTTAATTATTGAGCCAATTATATTTACAATGAATAACCTGAATGTGTGTTTTCAACTTATTCTAGCCTTCTGCGTTAGTCCTTATCGGCCCACTCTACTGGAGCTATCCGGCGAGCTAGTATAGTGATAAATTAAATCAAAGTGAAAGTAAAATTCGAAATAAAATCCATGTCATGTACCTTTTGATAGCTTTAATGTAGGAAAACTATCTGGCGCCCTTCAGGCAATTCATAGACTCATTCTGAGTCCAGAATAAGTCAAAATAAGAGTCAAATTGATGAACTAAAAATAATCAGCAAAATGCAGGTTATAATACATATGAATCCTTTTATAGATGGGCGACCTTGAACTCTTTGCTTCCTCGAAAGAGGACCTTAACATCCTTGTGTAGGCGGTAAAAAGGTACTCTAAAGCGATTGGCATGAGCTTCGGACTAGACAAGTGTGCCTGCCTCCACCTACACCAAGAAAGATTAGAAACTACACCGTCGCGTGACGATCAGAATGTTCAACTCATAGGCGGAAATATCATTTCACACCTTGATAATGGAGAAACATATACATATCATGGAATACCGCAAGCGGTAATATAATGAATGTACCTGTAGGCGATACCAACTGCCGAGCGTGCAAGCATAAGCCCGAAACACTTGGACATGTTTTCAGTGAATGCTCAAAATATGCACACTACGGGGACATAGAGGGACACAATACGGCTCTAAAAGTGTCATATTACTATCTAAGGCACATTTATTGTGTTGATGTATTGCCCGTCTTGCCATACGCCCAGGGGAACTCGAGCCCGTTGTGGAGAATGATTAGTATTAGATCTACTGGAATTTCTTATTCTCCACCACTCAACCTTACCTTCTAGCCTCGCTGGTATTGTTGGTCGTCAGTTTCATAGTAAGTCGATCACACGACCACTTGCCGCAAAAAATGTTAAAACTAGTTAGACAATTAAATATTATTTTCTTCCTCAAAATTGAACTGACTTGTTATTCGCATCGTGATTGTTTGGCTGCTAAGGTCAAGGCAGCCTATCATTTTATCATTTGTCCGTTGATGACACAGGTGCTGCCAATATTCATTCTCTACTATGATTCAATAACCGTTAATAAGTTACTTAATTGGTTATAAAAGAAGTATCTATGAATCGGTATCTTACTCGCAGGAAGTTCGGCGTGGCAATCTGTCTCTAGGAGATATTGCTGTACAAACCGTTGGCAACGCTGCTTTGATGACGAGTTGTTAGGTGGATCTTCCTGGCACCTGATCAAGCTATCATATTGTGAGAAGCATTCTCACAGCTTTCGAGATGTCAGAACCTAAGCTGAAATCAGATTCATTGGTCTGATCATTAGATTGCCAAGATGATGCACCGAGTGGTATTTGGTTCGATATGTCTCACTGGTGATTTTCAGATAGTAGCCTCTGAGTCTAGTTTATTTGTACAGGCGGCAACATCATACTTCTCCAGCAGTTCTCAGACTATATTGTTGACAATACCATGCTCGAGAATATCACAGATTGCATCAACTCCTGTATGTCACGGTGTCTTATGGCGGTGGAGCCTACTTCGTCAAATCGTGTGCTACTCTTTCTATGTTGATCTTTGCTATAGATGAAAACTATCTCATCTAATTAGGTGACACTCGGGTAAGCTTGATGCTACACGGTGGGGGAGAGAATTTCCACTCTTCATTCTGTTTCAAATTTCTGATTCGACTGCCCATCTGACTTTAATTTATTGCGTTTACAGAATGAGGTGGTCGGGATGTTAATACTTTTGTTGAGCCTATTTAATTTGATTTAGTGAATATCTCAAATTAGTTTATAATTGAGAAATGTTTAGTATTCCTAATAAAGTTTATGATTATTATAAGAGCTTGTCACTGACACTATTGCTCCGTTCAGTTACTTTTCTTATTGTCTACCGCTCCAGACCTTACGACCGCGGGCGTGAAGTGGTAGTGATGTTGTTATAGTTGCTTACACAGCTTGGCTGAGCAGAATGCAGCTTTTTCTTATCAGTTCCGTTCCTGCATTCTTTCCGAGCAGTTGTGACCTCTTATCTGAGGCCAATTGCGAACGCGCTACATTATTCAAAATTAATTGATTATCAGTTCGAGTTCCAACCCGGGCATTCTCAAGTCTTAATAATTACTCTAATGCAATGCTCTCATCAAATAAGTGATTCTTGAATAGTTTATTATTATGCTCGGATTATCGTGAAGTGAAGTGATAAATAATCCGTGTGAAGTTTTTAGTGTTTTTTTCCTTATGGATTAATTGTGAATTGAAGTGATCTTTCCAAATCGAGGGGCGTCTGGTGTTGTGGGAATTGATGATTCGGACGACATACACATATAGTTACATCGGGAGCGATCTCTCAGAGGAGGAACGTGGTCTTAGCTTCCGGAGCCTACATCTGGGTTAAGTTTACAAAACTAACTGAATATTTTTTATGTGAAATGCGAGAGTTGAATTGCGGGTTGGATTTTCAATTATAGTTAAATCGGATCAAGTCAAATTATAATTTGGTGCAATTGCATAATAGGGGCGTCACCTATTTTTTGGCACCAAAATTTTTTTTTCGGCAAAAAAACTATTAGAATCTTCGATTGAACGATGAATGAAGCGATTTGACCAGGCAAAAGATTAAAATTATTGTTACTTTTGTTATTACGATGTCTCAAATATGGGTCTATCATGATATCGGAATCATCATATTTGACTCACCGTTTAGGTGCTTTTAAGCATCCGTATAGTCAGAAAGACTGTAAATAATTAATTAAAACCCCTTCGACGAGTCACAAAAATAATGTTGGTCAAATCCCTACCCCTTTCCAACTAGCCTTTCAAAATGTCGATTGTTTTTTAACTTTGTAATTATGGCATCTTTATTCCATTGACTTTAAAATGACAATACGTTTCTCCCTCGCTGCCCCACGACAGCCGTCATAAATTTACCAACAACGTCTAATTCCATTTTTAGAATCATTTAGAAAATTGTAGTAATATATGTAGTCACTGAAATTGCAAAATTATATAGTATAAATACAATACATAGAAGTTTATCCAAATTTAATTTGTTTATTACTGTGGTAGATAGCCAACTTAAAAATGCTGAGAACAGATAGTTGGGTCTGACCATATTAGGAAGAAGATGATATAAATAGTATATCTGTTAAATGTCGAATTTCTTATAATTGTTAACTTTTTAGATAGGTTTATTGAATTTTCCTTACCCTAGACACAGTCTTATTTTATCACTAAAGTGAATTCAATTTCTAAGTTCAGGATGTCTATTAATGTCTGTTTACAAACCTTTATCCCATAATAAATATCAAAGAAATATTTTTGTTGGAACAAGAAATCATTTCCATCAACCAACGCAATTCATTTAAATCCTGGCTGCTTCAAATTCCGAGCATCCTAGAAATAGCAGATAAATTTTTATAAAATTTGAAAGATTGGGGTGTAAGAAACTATGAACATTTCCTATGTTTGCCTCACATTGACTACGGCACCTTCGAAGTTACCTTTATGACATCAGCGATCATTTTTTCTAGCTTCTGCATAGTTGCTATTATGGCGGTTTTAAAATTTTTGCCTCTTAGAAATAAGAGGTCATTTTTTAAAACGAAAATCATTTCTTTCAACCAAAGAAATTTCTTTGAATCCTGGCTGCTTCAAATTCCTGAACTCAGGGCTTCATATAAAGAAACTACAAATATCCTACAATAGGTGGAGAAATTTAATATGTTAAAAAATCAAACAAACTTTGTTCATAACTTACCTTTAGCTTCAGCTTCATCGAAGAACTTTTTTTAAAGTCAAATGGTCGGGTTGCATAGATAGTGCATATTATTGTCAGGAACAGAACAAATTTGAAGTAAATCATGTTCTAACAAACGTCTGGTTTCTACTGGATTCTGTCAAGTAAATATGACTTTAAGAGGTTTTATATTTTTTCTGCATATACCGTTTCGCTGGCTCACAATCGAGTAATTAATTCGTTACAAATCTTGCAAACTTGATAAGCGAAGAAAACCTATATTCAAATAAAATTTCATAAATTCAAGCTTTTTAAGGTAAAATAGTTTTCTTTTTTTAATATGTAGAATAAACATCAAAGTCGAATGTCATTTATTCGGAGCTACATTATTCTATCTGCATTTAGAAAAACTCTTCCTTTATAATATCCTCTAGAGATTATAAGAATGTAAGATTGTTTTGTTTTAAACTTTTAGAAATAATTACGTTTAGGTATGTAAAATTTTATATTTGGTTCTCCTGCGATGTTAACCAAAATTTAAATGCAACACTATAATTCACAATCCGCGAATGAGAAAAAGAATATAATTAGTGATTGCTTTACCCTCAGCCCAAACAATTAATAAATCGACCCAAAAATGTTCACTCGTGTTCCCTCAACATAGTAAACAAATTTTATAAACAATTATCCATTCACGCTATTTGTAAGGAAATAAATACCGTTTTTCATACAAACGACCCTAAATTATCCTGTAATTATGGTTTAATAATTGCTTAAACAAACTTATTTAACAAATTAGAACTTTGACTATGTTTCGAGATTTAGAGCTAATTTTTTCAACATAATTAAATACGAATAACTAAATTTCAACCGCTGTTAGACTCTTGGGCAAAGAATAACCATTATTGTTGTTATCAATAATTTTATAAATAAAATTTTCTCATTGAATTATCTTATCTTATGAACTAAAAAAAAATTTTTCATCTTGGAATGAATTGCCAATTACTCATTGCCATCACGTTTGGTCAATCGATAATAATTTCATTATGTGTCATTATTTATGAAAAAATTGCTATCATTAACATTAATAATTCTTGAATTGTAATCATTTGGTTGAAATTAAGTGACCAAACATTGCTAATCCCCATGAAATTATGTTCGCCTACTTATTTGTTTATAACAAATTCAATAAATTTTAAACTTCTACTGTTCTACTGAAAAATATTTCTTAATTGTTGTGTCATTTATTCTAGATCTTTTTGAATGAATCTGAAAATTTTATAACGAACACTATTCTTCAAAAGTCAAAATTTTTAGTTATCATTTTGTTTATGAGATAAAAAAGTATTAAAAACACTTTTTTTCAAATGCGATATGAATGATGTTTTTCATTTATAAAAAAAACTTGAACGTGATGAAAATAATTGTGGTTTGGAGCCAGTCCAATAATTTCAGGACTTGTAGACCACACAAAGATAAATTTTCAATCAAAAATACGAGTTTTCATGCCAGAATATTATTCGTTTACCAAAAAAGACGAATTTTCAACAAAATACATGAATTTTCAAATAAATAGTTGAATTTTCAACCAAAGATATAAATTTTTAACTAAAATGATGAATCTGCAACCCAGAAAAAATGAATTTTTAATAACGTTGTTCAACTTTTAACCGAAAAAGACAAATTTTCAACCAAAATGGCGAATTGTTTACAAGGCAGTTTAATTTTCAACCCGAAAATATTAATTAAAAAAAAATACGAATTCTCAACAAATTTTTACCAATTTTCTACCAAAGAGATGAATTTTTAACTAAAAAGATGAATCTTCAACGAAATCATTACAGAAGATCTTAGTCTTGGAATCAAAAAATATTTAACTGATGAATTACAAGTTTTGTTCATACTCTATTATTCTCAATATATTTTAGAATATTCAAGAATATAGTTGAGACCTCAAACAAAACCAAACATTTGCATTTTTTTTTACCAAAACAGAGGAAATTTCAACCAAGAAGATTAGTATTTAACTATTCAGTTGACAATTAACTTTTTTTTTAATTCATTCATTTTGTTGAAAATTTCTCCTTTTTAGTAGAAAATTAATCTTCTTGGTTGAAAATTCGCGCGGGTTTGTTTTCCAGTTCGTTTATAAAGAGGATTGTTTTGAAAAACACAAATGTTCGGTTAATCGTTTCGCACTACGACATTGTTTATTTTTGAAGTAAAAACAAATTCAAGAACAGTAAATTATCATCTCAGAACCAACAATTCGATTCAGACATTTTATCTGTTTTTTTGAAAATTTTGAATTATAGGGAACAATTTTGCAGATTTAGTTCCACTTACCGCTTTCCATTCACATTGTTTTTTATCCCCGCATTTTGTTATTGTAAGTCGAATATGTGTTGAAGCAATATTCGTTTTTCGTTGAGAAATTATCTTTTTCAGTTGAAAATCCCACTTGTTGGCTGAAAGATTAACTACTTCGGGAAAAAATTTGTAATTTTTTTTTCGTGAACAACTTTTGTCTATTCACGCTTTTTTCGTATCTTGTGTTGCTTCTCCAAAAACTTAATTTATTAATTTTCAATGTTATTTTTTATGATCCAATTACAAATTACGCGTCCTATCGTAAAATTATTAATAACAAATTTGTAAATCTTTATTGGCTGAACAAATTTTATCCATTTATTTTTTTCGTACCTTGTGTCGTTTATCCGAAAATTTAATTTTTTTATTTTCAATTTCATTTTTTTATGATTAAAACAAAAATTGCACGTGCTTAAAAAAAATTGATAACGTAAACCTTTTTGGGTATTGCGTATTCATTTTTTTGCATCTTGCATAATTTGACCTCAAAACGGAATTTTTTATTTTTTTATTATTTTTTTTCTGTGATTATAACTAGAACCATTGGTCAAAAAATGCTGTTAACGAACTCGACCTGTACTTTCAGTCCCTCAAAATATGTAACAAAGCGCAATCTAATCCGATTGGTGTTTTAAAAGTTACAAGACCGAACGCGCGCTTCCGCGCGCATGTTTACCTTGTTTTAAAGTATTATGTTTTATGTATTTTTCTACTATCAGATATAATTTGTTTAAATTCTTTCTATACTTTTTTCCAATAATATATAAATGTATGATTTTGCAATAAATAATTCATAGGAAATAATAATTGTTTGAAAATAATATAGTCATTTATTTAAAAATCATAAACATATGCATATATAAAATATATATATGATATAATATATATATATATATGTATATATATATATACATAATTCTTTATAATTGTATTTCGCGCCTCTTCCTCGAAATCACATTATAGTAACACCTACTTCATACCGATGTTGCTACAACCTTCAATGTTACTAGAAAAATATTTTCCCTGTAACATAGGGACCTATCTCTCCATCCTTCATTCGTTTTCTTCGTACCGATGAATACTGATTGCATCTGCATAATTATCAATTAAAATCCAGAAAAAAGAGAACAATGGAAAAGAAAAGTAAACGAAAACGTTCCAAAAAATTCCATTTGACAACATATAGTAATAATTATCGTTGTATTTATCAATTCATATGAATAAAATCACACAAAAAATCAGTTTGTGGCCTTTTTCAACTTATAAGGCTCTTCTTCTCGGCGAAGTATAATTCTTACGATAAGAATAGTGCGATTTCGCCGAGAAGGAAAACCTTGTTAATAAAAAGAATTGAAACTGTGAATTTTTTCATAAGAATTTCATAGAAGAATGATAATTATGTTATCGAATGACAATCCATTGTGTTATGATATTATTCTTTAGATGAAAAGAAACGACTGCAAAAAAAGAACAATTTTCTTCAAAACTACGGTATAATTGTATTTGTTCATAACAGTCGAAAGACGATCTATTCTGATAATAACAACGGTTTCAAAGTAGATGGCATTGCACCCGCCTATGTTAAAGTTATTTTATCTGACGATCTAAAAAATATGTAGTTTCAAAGTCCTAGGTTTTTCCAGAAAAATCTTCTTTTCGAAATCTTACGTTCAACTGATCGACAAATCTAGTAAATTGTTCCTAAGAAGTATTTAAATTGATAAAATCAAGACCATATCATATTCTTTAAATCTGGACCAAGGACGCGAATGAATATCACGTGATTGTGTAATTATAAAAAATGTTTACGCGTGGAATGGAAATTTCGGCGAAGATAAAAATATGAGATTTGTCGTATGCTTCAGCTTCTTATCATATAATCATTTATTAAGTAAATAAATATTTGAACTTCATAAATGAAGGTAAAAAAATTTATATATATTTTTCGAATTCCGACATGTAGAAAACAACATTTTTTTACTGATATTACAATAGTTACAAGTTGCTAAAGTACTCATAAAATATTCGAAAATTTCACTCACTATGCCACTTGGAAACTATATGTCAGGAAGAAAAAATGTTCCTTTAAATTGCTATACAATAAGACTAGACTTTGCCGAAGTTTGTGTCCGATTGGAGAACTTCAGAAATAATGCCTCATATAAATACTCCTTTTTGAATTTCGAAAATGTAACTATTATCTCTCAAGTACGATAATATTATTAACAGCTATTCTCTCTTTATTAATAACCAGAAAAGATTTGTACTTCATTTTATAAATTTTACCAATTTTTAGGAATAATTTTCTATATTTGGCGATGAGTTGAACGCGTGAGATATCACAAATTATAATTATAACGCAAAACTTTTTGCAATCAACTGTTTTAAAAGATTATGTGCTCATTGTGTAAATTGGAAACAGTAGATTTGTAGGAAATGTTTTCGAAAAAAAAACCTTAATTTATCACAATCCAAATATTTTTTTTAATTGGTAAGAAGCACAGTAAGAAAAAATTCATTAATAAAACTACTAATGATAAAATAATTATTTTTCGTAATTTTTAAACTTTTTCCGTAATATTTTATTTTTTTTCTAACATAGGAAATTACTGATATTTCTTCAATTCTTAAAATCATAGAAAACTTTATTTTTCCAGTGACCTCAAGAGGCGATTCGAAATTACAAAATTACAGTTGTGACTGTTTTGACATTTAATTTTAAAAGGCCAATACATAAACGTGGGGTAAGCATAGTCAGACCGAAAAGCACAAGATCTGAAAGATCCAGGCGCTTTATTTATTTTTATTCTATTAACGATGTGAAAAATTGTGATTTATAGACGAAATATTCTATAATACTTTGCGATTGCGTTTTTGTTGCCTATCGGACATGCCGCGAATTCTTCTGTGGTCAATACTTCAACCACGCCGCTGTCCATGTTTATTTTCGCCCGTGCTGATCCCAAATGAAAATTAGGATCAGGTTTATATATTCCACGAAAAATCGTTTGTCTGTTTGGTGACTTTTCCAGTATTGCAAATACGTCACCACTCGACGTTGATAATACAATTTGTTCTCTGGTTGGCATAGGCTTACGAACATGATTTTTGGTTATCAAATGCATTCGTTTATCGGAAGGAAAAACGTATCTTCGAAGTTCGAATACCCGGCTCGAATTGTTGTGCGGAATAAGTCGAACAAATTTAAGTTCTTCAAGTTTAAATCCAAGTACGTGAGAAAAATGTAGCCTCGCAGGAGGAGACCTGGGCCTGACACGTAGAGGTGGCTCGGCAGGTGGAGGAGATCTGACAGAAGAATAAGGTAAGGCAAGAGAAAGAGTCGTGTCTGGAGAATGTCTGTCAGAAGAAGAAGAAGCAAAAGATACACAACGAGCAACGCCAGGATTAGGCTCGCCATCAGGCCTAGACTGTGAACTTAACTCTGCAACAAGAAATAGAGGATAACATTTTTATTATGTACACAATCTTATGTTGGTATACCATGGGTTGACATTGTGATCGTAATAATCGTCAATGTAGTTGTCAACATATTTTTTAACATAAAAAAAGTGGGGTTTCTGTTAGAGCCAATTTTCTGTTCTCGCAAGGGAGAACTGTAACAAAAAGGAACATCTCTTGATGAAAAGAAATTCAAAATCATAAATTGTTCCAATGAAACCCAAAGTATTTTACACGCAACTGGTACACCTTTTTCATTACAATACAGATAAAATAATATTGCACTGAGAAAAATTTGATGAAGAAAGTAAAATTGTATAGAGTAGTCATTCTGGAAAAAAAGGATAATGAACATGAGATGTGACACTTTTTAAGGTTACGTCGAAACTCTGACGTTTTCAACTGCGCATGTACCATAAAGCGCGGGCCTATTCAAAATAATATAACGAGCACTTGCAATATTACGTTGTATTAAATTATTTCAAGAACTTAGGTATTTCTATCAATCTATTTAATCTGATTTTAATATAATAAAAAACTTTTGTTAATATTTCTATGCATGATCATTCTTAGTATTTATTGATTTCAAATAGATCTGCGCTCTTTTGGTATACATGCGCAGTTGAAAACGTCGGCACACATTCCTGGCCATCTATCAGATATCAACTAACTAAAAAGGAACCCTCAAAGGAGTTCTATTGGTGTCTCAGTTCTAAAGGGTGACAACTTGTACTTGAGTCGCAAAAGTACCGAACCCCCAGTTTTTTTCTGTGAACCGTTTGGAACGTTTTCATACAATTCTGCATGACATAAATAATTTGAGATTGTGTGATCTGTTACATAATGTTATTGATAGAATTATTTTATTTTTATGAATAATCTATTGACACCCACACAAAACGTGCCAGATCATTAATTTCATCGCGAAATTGGATCAAAATGATATGCAACGCTTTTATACAGATTTCGGATTTTTTATTTGATGAGAAAATTGAGCATCAGAATGTTCTGATTCTCAAGATCGATTGCCTTTCATGAATTTGCATGAGTAGCAACAGTCGAGTGTCAATTTCTATATTTACATCCTATAATTCACCAAAGCCTACATGCACTTTTCCTAGGAACTTCTAAATCTTCCAAAAGGAAGACAAAGATTATGTTCAGGGTTGAATATTCGTATTTTTATAATACTAATTTATTTTCCTAACTAAAATATAACTCCTCCAGGTGACGATTCATTATTTCAGATGAAATTTTTTTGGTTAAAAATTAATGTTTTAAATTAAAATTGAAATATTCCTCTCTTGGTTGAAAATTAAACTATTTGTTTAAAAATTCGTCTTTTTTCATTTAAGTCAAATTTTCTTGATTTAAAACTCAATTATCTTCTGTGGATGAAATGTCAACGTTTGCCAAAAACCGCCGCTTGTACTTTTAGCAAAACAATTTCCAAGCGTCACCGTGCAAAGCAACCATTAAATTCAAAAAAAAAAAAAAATAGTCACAAATTCACTTTCACAATATATCAAGTTATATCCTAATCCCGAAAATAATATTCCACAACCCCTACAAATGACCCCTAGCGTATGTATAAGGTGACTAATGCGATTATTTCCAAATTAAAATTTACTTGACGTTTTTAGTTGAAGGCAGATGCGATGGGTTCGTTAAATGTGATAGGGGTGGTTCTTCGGGGTTTTGATTATAACTGTGGATACGGAAATATCTATTACAGTCTTGGCAAGGCAAATTATGTAATATTTCTAATTTTTTAATTATTGGGCGTTTTTAATTAAATGCAGGTGGGAGGGAGATTTCTTTAATTATGCTAGGGTATTTTCTTGGGGTAGTTAAATAATACTGTGGAGATGGGGATATCTACTAGATTCTGTAAAGATGACTGGTGTGATTATTTTCAGTTAAGACATTTTTTGACTCTCTTAGTTGAAGGAAGTTAAGATAGAGTTCGTTAACCGTGCAAGAGGTGACTCTTTCGAAATCGTTGTTATTACTAAGAGGATGGATATATTCACAAGATTCTTAAAAAGGCGACTAGTGTCATTATTTTCAATTGAAAATTTTGTTAGCGATTTCAGTTGAAGGCAGCTCAGATAAGATTTGTTAAATGGAATAGGGTGTTTTCTTGATTACACTGGAAATCCCATTTAAGTGCGGTTTTGGGCATGGTCTTGAATTGAATTTGAATGCATGACACAGCCTGATGTAACTAACGCGCGGGGAGTGCAGCCCTCTTGCGGTTTGTCACGCTTGACTAAGCAGCGCCTCCCGCGATCCTGGATCACAAATTCCAAGGCCATCAGTTCTAGGAACGACGTAAATGGGAGATACTTAGATGGGATTCCCAGTTTATTACTTTGTGAATGGGGATATCTACTCGGAGTCTTGCAAAAGTGAGTGATATGTTTATTTTCTGTTTGAAACTTTTTGGACCGTTTTTTGTAGTTGTTGAATATTATTTTTGGGCTGGAGACATCAACTGGAGTTTTAAAAAGGTGATCAGTCTTATTATTATTAATTTTTTAATATTTTGGCTGATGAAACTTCGAATTTTTTCATTAAAAGTGCTGAGGCTGGATTTTTGGGATAACTAAACAATATTATAGGGCTACGAACACAACCTAGAGTTGTATGAAGGTAACTTGTATAACTATTTTCAATTTTTGGATTTAATGGCTGTTTTACATGAAGACATTTTGGAATTGTGTTGTTAAAAGTGCTATGCGTGGTTTTCGGGGGTTGTTGATTTTGGATAATGGCCGCGCCGTCCAAATATTTTCCTTT
Source organism: Andricus grossulariae (assembly GCA_011634705.1). Taxonomy (NCBI): domain Eukaryota; kingdom Metazoa; phylum Arthropoda; class Insecta; order Hymenoptera; family Cynipidae; genus Andricus; species Andricus grossulariae. The sequence continues at coordinate 12,819 of JAABKJ010003540.1, read as the reverse complement.
TTCAGTCAGCGTGTTTGTCACATAGGGGAATCTATTCGGGAATTATTCACATTAATAAAAATGTTTGCAGCATTTAATCATTTTAAAATTGGTATAAACTACTTTAAATTTGCCAGGAGTAAAATTAATCATCCCAGAATCATAATGTCATTATTTTCAATGAAAGTGATTATGTCGTAAGAACGTATCTTGCTAAATATTTTTGCACTTAAAAAATTTTTTCAAGGCACGTGTAAAATTCATCCGTATAGAATATATCGCTAAAAGTTTGACTTGCATAAAGCTTAAAACAAATTTACCTAAAATTATAAAAGTATTATATTATTATATTCACCAATAGAATTGAGGATAACGGCCAAGGATAGGAATGAAGTACAGACAACCCTCATCTTTTCTAATCAGAGGAAAGACTGATTAATGTAATAATGATTTATTTGATTACCAATGTTTGTATAGTCGTTATCTCCTAAATTAAAGGCGTTAAACTTATTATTCTGAGATATTTACATTTGATAAGAGTCAGTTTCAAGAAACAAAATTTGGTTATTTTGCGTTTAGAGGAAAACTGGTTTTTACATGACAAATTGATATAGTTTTTACTGTAACTGCCAATTAAGGGCTTCGAAAAACTAATATAAATTTTTTTAAATATTTTTAAAGAATTGGAGCGATGGATTTTATCTTTTCATACCTTTTTTTAATGTAATGTTTCAGAAATTATAAAAAAAAAAGAAAATAATAAGTTATCTTGAAACAAAAGCATTGTTCTCTATCGCCGATTTTCAATCGCTATCACAGTATTCCCTAAAGGTATTTTTGTAATACAAAAATAATAATAAAAATGTCATTATTAATGTTGTTTCTTTTAAACTTGAGATGCTTACAGCCTGCTATGTATAAATTTTTTTCCCGAGAAAAAGTACGAAAGACGGTCACCTGACATTCAATGTTAACAAACGTAATTGTTTAAATAATTTATTATCATTTATAATAATATTCTCTTTGAGAAATTTCAGAAAGTCGCATTTTTGTTGTTGAAATTTTTAACTATTTCTCTATTTTTCACTTAGGGTGAGTTAATAATTAATTCAATTTAGCACAAATAATTATTTAAACATATTACTATTGTTTATAACTATCTTCTCTCAGGTAAGTGCCAGAAAGTTGCAGTTTTTTTAATCCCTAAACTTTTTGTTTACTTTTCACTTAGTGAGGTAATAATTAATGCATGTTAAGAAACATGCGTATTTGGACAATTGATTATTGTTCACCACTATCTTCTCTTAGAGCAATGCTAGAAAGTTGCGAGTTTTTTTTTAAATTTCAAGCTTTTCTTCGACATTTTAGTTGGGAACAAATAAACAATATTAATATAAATGTTTAAAAAAGGCTCTTCGTAACTACTTCAGGGAAAATTTACATTTAATATGATCCTTTCGGAAAATTTGAAGAATTTTTAAATATCTGGTTTATTTTCAAGCTGCATTTTAAAAATCTTTACTTTGAAACTGTACGCTTGGGTTAAATAATTGGCATGCTAGAAGCAGATTTCCGAAGAAAAAAATCACTATTATTCTCTAAACTTGTACTGCTTCTAATTATGAAAATAAATTCTGCTATGGCTGAAATAGTTGAAACAATTTGTAAAAAGTAAATCTAAATTGGAAACAGTAGATTTTTAGGAAAATTATAAAATTACAGTTGCCATAAGCACGAGATCTAATAGAAGCGCGCTCTTTTTTACTTATTTCCTTATTAACGGTGTGAGGAATTGTGATTTACACACGTGATAAATTAAAATACTTTGCGATTGAGTTTCTGGTGCCTATGGGACATTCCGCGAGTTCTTCTGAGGTCAATTCTTCAACCACGCCACTGTCCATGTTTATTTTCGCCCGTGTTGACCCCAAACAAAAATCAGAATCACGTTTATATATTCCACGAAAAATCACTTGTCTGTTTGATGATTTTTCCAATATTGCACAGATGTCACCACTGGACGTTGATAATACAATTTGTTCTCCGCTTGGCATGGGCATAAGGGCATGATTTTTGGTTCTCAATTGAATTAGTTTTCCGGGAGGAAAAATGTATTTTCGAAGTTCGAATACCCGGCTCGGATTGTTGTGGGGAATAAGTCGAATAAATTGAAGTTCTTCAAGTCTAAATCCAAGAACGTGAGAAAATGTTGGCCCCGCAGGAGGAGACCTGGACCTGCCACGAAGATATGGTTCGGAGGGTGAAGGAGATCTGACAGAAGAATTAGGTAAGGCAAGAGAAAGAGTCGTGTCTGGAGAATGTCTGTCAGAAGAAGAAGCAAAAGATCCACAACGAGAAGCACCAGGATTAGGGTGGCCATCACGCCCAGACTTGGACTGTGAACTTAACTCTGCAACAAGAAAAAAAAAGGATTACATTTTTATGAACACAATCTTATGTTGGTATACCGTGTTGTGAATGTGATTGCAATAGTTGGGTTTTCTCTTAAAACCAATTTTTGGATCTAGCAAGGGAGAACTCAAACAAAAAGCAACCTCTCTTACTGAAAAGAAATTCAAAATGATAATTTGTTCCCAAGAAACCCAAAGTATGAGTTGTGATGGAGACTGTTATATAGAACCCATTATCTGCTTCGACTCATTTCGAAGATTTCACAAGTTGATGATGCACCCTTTGCATTATAATACAGATTAAATAATATTGAAATGAGGAAAATTTCATACAGGAAGTGAAATTATATAGGTCAATCATTCTTGTGAAAAATATATAATGCCCATGAGACGTGACAGTTTTTAAGTTATGTTGAAAATTCGATGTTTCCAACTGCGCGTGTACCGAAAAGCGCGGTCCTTTTCAAAATTATATAACATACACTCGAAATATTACGTTAATATCGAATTATTTTATGAAGTTGGGTCTTTCTATTATCCAATTTAATCTATTTTTTATATAGCAAAGAGCTTTTTTTAATATTTATCTGCATGATTATTCATAGTCTTCATTGATTTCAAACAGGTCTGCGATTTTTCGGTACCAGTTTCATCCAAAGTGCTGAGACTGGATTTTCGGGACAACTAAATAATATTATAAGGCTGGGTACACAACCTAGAGTTTTATGAAGATAGCTTGTGTCACTATTTTTATTTTCAGATTTAATGGCTACTTTACATGACATTTTGGACTTGTTTCGTTAAAATTGCTAAGGGTGGATTATGCCGGTAGTTGATTTTGGATAATGGCCAGGTCGGCCAAATATTTTCCTGTTTCAGTCAATGTGTTTGTCACATAAGGAGGTATGTTCTGGAATGATCCATATCGATACTTTTAAGTTGAAAATCTGATCGCAATAATTGACACGTGCATAATTAGTAGTGTTCCATGCATGCACGTCGAAATTTAGACGTGCGCAGATGGGTCGACGAGGACACGAGTGGGCACATGTAAAAAATTATCCATATAGATTACGTCGCTAAAATTTTGATTTGCGTAAAGCTTAAAAAAATGTAACTAAAATTATAGATGTATTATATTATTATATTCACCAATAGAATTGATGATAACGGTCAAGGATAAGACCAATGTATGGACAAACCTCATCTTTTCTAATCAGAGGGAAAGCTGACTAATGTATCGTTGAATAATTTAATTAGCAATGTAAGTAATGAATATTCTAGTGCTTGATTTGTTCATATAATTTATATTATGGTCATTATCTTTTAGGGTGAAGATGTCAAGCTTATTCTTCTGAGATGTTTACATTTGATAAGAGTCAGTTTGAACAAACACAACTTGTTTACACATTTCTTTAAATTAATGTCGTCATTTATGAAATCTTTTAAGTTTCAAGGAAAGCTGGTTTTTACATGGCAAATTGATATAGCGTCTACTGTAACGGCTAATTTAAAGCTTTGAAAAACTAATATAAATTTTACAAAATATGTTAAAAGTATTCGAAAGATGGATTTCATCCTTTGATATTTTTTGATCTAATGTTTTAGGAATTACCCAGAAAAAAGAAAAGGTTATAAATCACTCGACTTTTGAACATACACTATTAGAGACATGCTGCAAATTCAACTGTTATGATTCAATTACGTTTTTTGAAAACAAAAATTAGTCAAATTAGGCGCCGAACGCTTACAAAAAAGGGCTTCTTAGCTTATTAGGACCTTCATTAAGTCTTAATAAAATCTCCTTTTTTTTATTTAAAAAAAATTTTATGAAAAAAATATTGTTTTCAAATATTTTTTATCAAAAAACGTTTTCCACACAAAATGTAATTAATTAATTAATTAATTAATTAATGATGTACTCAATGTTCTAATTGGGATCTCCATAACGGCGGCATCTGTCAATCACTGAAGCCGTATTGAGGATGTGTTTTTGGTAATTCCTCGTCTTGATTACCCTGTTTTGGGTGGCAATGACAAATCCTTTCGTCTCCTGGAAGATTTCTCCCCTCCTAAGCCAGAGGTTTGAAACATCACTATCAACTCAAGGAAGATCTAATGTTTGGGGGTGTTGCTTGTACAGTTTTTACCCGTCGTAGAGTGAGCTGTTAGTCCTATTTTGGAAATATTCGCGTAACCTGAGAGTCACATAATCGACGAACATCCATGACCCCTCTGCCCTCAAGCTCTCGAGGTCATTCATGGACCATTAGAACAGATTAAAGGAGTATGTTAGGAGAGGAATGGCATAAGTGTTAATTACCTTAGTGATGTTCTTTGCATTGAGGCCGGACGCCAGAATCAGACTAAGGCTTCCCGGAAAAGCAATCTCAAGCACCTTTTTAATTGCAGAGTGGAGCAGACCCCTCGCCTGCAATATGCCAAGATACCTGTGCGATTCTTCATTAGTCATTGCCTTAATCATAGCGCGGTTGTCCAGCATCAGTAAAGTATTTACTTCTCGACAAGAAAAATTCAGCTTTCTGCATTCGTCCGAACCTAGAGACATCCTGATGTCATAGGAGAACTACAGCAAGGTGTTATGTAGGCTGTTCAGTTTCGACTCTGAGTTTGCACAAACCTTTAAGTCGTCCACGTACAGGAAGTGAATAAGTTGAGACTCAGTCACTCTTATCTCAATTTTGAACCCATAGGACGTGTTTTTGAGTGTCCAACTCAGCGGGTTCAATTCAAAAACAAAACTATAGTGCGCTGAATGAATCACCTTGGAAGATTCCTTGTTTAATGGGCAAGGACTGGGTATCCCTCCTCACCCCACGACTGAAACATTTAAACCTGGTGCACCATGTGTGCACAGCGTGATTCAGAAATTGGATAACGCGAGGACAGATCTTATATGTCTTAAGGATCTAAAGTAAATAATCGTGGGGTATTGAGAAAAACCGCCGTTGGTAGTCAATGTAGCAGGGTTCAAGCCTTACCAAGACGCCAACGCGAGAACACCTTCGGTAGGGTCACATTATTATTATTATTCCACGAGCCCTTTTGAGTGTTTCTTGCATTATTATATTCGTATTTTCTAGAATTACGTAATTCCTAGTACATCTTACCAATTTCCATCTCTTTTTGATTACCGAATTATTTTAAGTCTCTTTAGTACATTTTAATAAAAGCTTGTTTTTTGAAAATCTTTATTTAATATACATCATATCGTGCTTTTCAGTCTTTCGCAAATATGCTATCTTTATTACATTATATATGAAAATATGGAGTATTGAAGAATATACTGTTTTGTCATTTTAACATTCTCATTCATGAGAGTGTAATGCAATCGTCTGAATGACTGTATGTTTATGTGGTTACCTGAATGCCTTAGCCACGCTAACTTTTGAAGGATTTGTCCAATCGAGTCAGCCTTTAATACTCTTATATATACCTCTATCACCTAAATATATATATAACTATCCCAGTGCAATTTTTCGATTAGGCCAAAATTCGAAAAGTTAGAATATTTTCAAAAATATGCAATTTTTGTGTTTAAGAGATCTGTAAGTTTTAATCGTTTTTTTAACGCAGAGCAATGATTTTTTATATATATGTCAAACTGACTACAAACTTTCGTAGAGTTGTCTTGGACCTAAACTGTGAACTAACGGAATCAAATATTTTTATCAGCATTATATTGAAAAACATACCTACTTCTTATAAGCTGTTCTATTTTGTCTAAATATTTTTATTTTTAAAGAGAATTTTCTATATGACCAAATTATCGAGCGCGAAACGCGAGTGTCGCTATGGAAATGTAATCGTCGAAGCCGCAGGTGCTTTGAGAACCGTGTTAAAAAAACAAATTGAAAAACAATTTCAGTTCCAATTTATGACTGTAGTTCGTCCGAGGTTTAAATCACAGTTTTCAATCTAAGTTAAGATATTAATGATATTTGAAAAAATAGTCGAAATGCACGCATTAAACATACAGAAACAAATGTGTAGCGCGAGAGTATACATGCGTGTCTTAGGCGCGCTCAAACTTAGAGCAAATCTTAGCGCGCGCTGCGCGTAATGAAAATGTACCCGCACTGGGAGCATATTTTTTTTAATTTGATAAGACGCATATATTAAAAAATATAATATACTTCAACATAACATGGAAAATTTAGCATTTTGTGATAAGTGATGAGAATGTATTCTCTAAATCCTAACAAGCATTAACAAATGCAAGGTGGCCGCTTTAATCGAGGACAAAATTCCCGTTTTTTTTTAAATAGAAACTTAAACAATTTCAAATTAGGATATTTTTAATTCCAATGTTGAATAATTTGCATGTATGAAATAGTTAGTTTTAAAGACCTTCGAATTGAATAATTTAAAATTAAATGCTGTTACACTGCAAAATTTCCCATTTGTAAGTTTTATAAATTGAAAATTATTTCATATTAGACAAGTTTATGTTAGAAACAATCAGAATTCAAGGATTAAAATTTCTTCAAACTTTGTAATATGAAAAGGTAAATTATTTTAATTTTGAATCGTTTCAAAATAATAAATATTCAGTCGTTATTTATACATGAAAATTCAAAATTTTCACCTACAATTTAACATTTTTTTAATGAAACAAAAGAAATCGTTCTCTTTGTTTATTAACCAATTTCGAATTAAATGGGTAAAACATGGAACAGTTCACAGTGAAATAATAATAATTGAATAGGACGCTTTTCAGTTTTCATTGTTTAAGTCTTCCAAACAGCATTTCAAAATTCTTTACTTTGAAAATGTACTCTTAAGGTAGTTAATTGTCATGCTAAATATCAGACATCTGAAAAGAATAGTTTTTTATGATTTTAAGAATTAAAAATAACATTACTGATGGTGTAATTTCAAATAAAAAACATTATTTGTATTTGGAATATTTAAAACTTACGAAACAGATTCATTTTAACAATATTTTATGCAATTGAATTTTACCTTGCTATCGATTTTTACCAATGTTTGAAAATTTGATGAATTAAGTAATGGATCAATTTTTTAACGAAACATTCTATAAAATTCTACTGTTGGCAGTTATGAAAGTTCATTCTGCTGTAAAATTTTTTACTAGTAACTGACTTTGAAGATGATTTAGCTATTGTCTCAATTCGAAACAGTAGATTTGTAGGGAATGTTTTCTCAAAAACTACCTTCATTTTCCAGTTTCCCGATCTAGAGGCCATCCTGAAGAGGTAATTTAAAATTACAAAATTACAGTTCTCACTGTTTCAACATTAAATTTGAAAAGGCCTATGTGTAAATATGGGGTAAGCATAGACCGAGCGCAAAGTACGAAATCTAATAGACGCACGCGCTCATTTCTTTTTTTCAACGGTGTAAAGAATTGTGATTTATACACTTAATACTTTAAAACACTTTGCGATTGTGTTTTTTTTTCCGTGGTGTAGTTGAATATTACTGTGAAGATAAAGATATCTATTATATTCTTGGGAAGGTGAATGGTGTGATTATTTTCACTTCAAACATTTTTTGGCTGTTTTAGTTGGAGGTAGCTACGATGGGGTTCGTTAAATGTGCTAGGGGTGGTTCTTTCGAAATATTTATTACTACTGTAGGGATGGGAATATTTACTAGATTCTTAAAAAGGCGACTGGTGTGATTACTTTCAATTTGAATTTTTTTTGCTATTTTAGTTGAAGACAGCTGAGATATGGTTCGTTAAATGTGCTATGAGTTGAGGAAAAGTAAGTGATATAATTATTTTCAGTTTGATAACCTTTTGTTGGTTTCAGCTGAAGGCAGCTAGGATAGGTTTCGTTAATTGTACCAGGGGTGTTTTTGGGTGGTTGCTGCATATTATTGAAGGGATAGAGACATCTAATAGATTCTTAAAAATGTGACTGGTCTGATCATTATTGATTTAAAAATATCTTCGCTGTTTTGCGTGGTGACACTTCGGATTTGCTTCTGGCTGGGAACACAGCCTAGAGTTTTATGAACGTAACTTGTTTGACTATTTTTCATTGTAAAATTTAATGGCAGCTTTACATGGAGACGTTTTGGAATTGTTTCGTTAAAGGTGCTAGGGTTGGATTTTGGGGGCTTCTAAATATTATTATGGAGTTATGAAAGTAACCTTTAGTTTTTTTAAGAAAACTTGTGCAACTGTTTTCAATATAAAGGTTGTACAGTTGTTTTACCTAAAGACATTTTTGAATTTTTTGTTCAATGTACCAGGGATGGTTTTTGGGGGTAGTTGATTTTGGATGATGGCCAAGAGGGCATATTCAGGAAGTTGGCACCGCCATTTTGTATTTTCAACAACAAAAATTAGACTACCCGGTTCTGATCAAATCGATCTGACTGACTTTTACGTCTAGCATATTTTCTCGAAAAACTTGTCCGCGTTACCATGACGTCATGCTAAAATACTCATCTCAAGGCTTCCCGATCTTGGGCCTCTTTTTTTAATTCGTCAGTCACTGACGCGGACGTGACCGTGCAGCCCGTACGGGGACCGTGGTGGGAGATGACGGAAAAGCGCAATTTGAAATACGCGTATATAGGGGTCTCGAAATAGGTGACCTTTGAAATAGGCGATCTTTGAAATAGAAGGAAGTTTACTGTATTTTGAAAGAATTGTGTTTTTTCCCGCGAAATAATTTTTTTTTACACAAATGTATACTTTCTTAGTGAAATCAATTTTTTAAATCTTTTGATTCAGGAAAGTATAGGAAAGTATAATAAAGTAGGTAATAATATAGAAAAGTATTGTCGGATTAACTAGTAAATCGTTATGATATAAATTCTGAGATATTACTTACATATTTATTATAATAGAAATATTTTTGTTCATAAAGAAATGTTTTTCTCCTATTCTTAGGACTAACAGTTATCTTATGTCACCTACTATTAAATTTTGGTATACCCAGGTAATATGAATTACATTTTTGGTAAATTTTCTGAATAGGAAAACGAGTATTTAATTACTCACGATAAACTTTAACTTACAGTAAAAAGATTTCAAAGAATTTGCAAATATTTCAAAAATTTCACATAGATGTGAAAAGATTTCAAAGCTTTTCACAACTCAAACTAAAATAATTTCACTGTCTAAGATGTTCACACGTCAAAAAACCAAAATTAAGAAGTGAAAGTGAGAGATTAAAGAAAAATTTAATGGTTCTGACAAATCATCGGTTACATGTTCGATCGAGTGTTGAATCACAGTCAAAATTATGAAAAAATATATATGGCAGGGGTGAAATTAGTCCACAACATATTGAAAAAGCATAATATCATTCAATTGAAGAGGTTATCAAAGTACTGGAGACAGTTGACAAAAATAAAAAAGACTGAATTTAATGAAAAAAAATTTTTTCATCATTTTAAAATATATATTGCTTTTCTTAATGCGTATTACATACATGGAACATATATTTTCTTATAAAAATTAAAATGCTTAAAGTTTTCTGATGGTTTTGATTTTGATAATATAATTTAAATAGAAAAGTTGTACTTATTATTGAAAATGTTGTAGCTGCATTAATGTTTATATGTAATGTGTTATAAATAGTACAATATAAATGCAACTAGCCTCCTTACTAATATGTCTAAGTTTTCCCACCTGTGTTATAATATATGAACCATATTTTTTTAAACATTTAAGAAAGTATCACTTCTATAAGAACAATAAATTTTCTAACGATAGAATATATAGGTATACAGGGAACAATCATCAAGTACGCTGTTATTGTCCATTTCGAAGATTAAATGCTTCCTATGTTCATTATTTTGTTACTTTTAGTTTTCATTTTTGTTTTTTCCAGAGTCTTCATTAAGATATACCTAATGCCTTTCACTCAGAAAAATATTTATCAATTGTTTAGGTTAAAACAAATTAATTTCTGTCTCGACAAATGGTTCACAATCAGTAATTTGTGCCTTTTCCTTATTATCACCTGGAAAACTTATTATTTCAGTGTGTTCAGTCTTTTTTCTGTTCATTACTTGCTTCCAGTAGTTTAAACAAAATTGTCTACTTTCAAAACATTATTTTGAGGAAAAAAATCAGACTTTTATCAAAAAATATAGACCTGAGTAAAAAGTGTATAGAACAATAATTGTTTTGCACGCCTAGCGCAAGCCAGCATAATTGTTAGATTTTCGAAATTCGCATTTTGTAAAATATTGAATTAAAAAAATTATTTTGAAGAAAAAAACTAGATTTTCACCAAAAAAATATAGACCTAAGTAAAAAGTGTATAGGACAATGCTTGTTAGAAATAATCAAATTATCGAATCATTGTTTTAATAATGTAATTAATACTTATAGAAATATTATATACAATAACATGTGACTCAAAATGAAAAAATATGTATCAATTCGACATCTTATTAACTTTAAAAAAATCATTTACTGTTAACTGGTCAGCGCTGCCCCTCCTTACCCTAATTGTTTTGCACGTCTAGCAGAACCCAGTACAACTTTCAGATTTTCGAAATTGAATTTTTTTACAGTTTTGTTTGTGGTGTGTCAACAAATGTTTTTCGTGAATTTTGGTTCAAATCTTAACTTTTTCAAAAAATCCTTTACGGCACAATAGAGCAAAAATCTAGCACAATTCAGCACATTTTTTTGTTTTGTTTTGAAAAAACATAATGGCGATGCCAGCTTCTTGGAGGACACGGATGTACACAGTTGGGCAGGTGTACAATTACTCCTCACAGATTATATCGCAAAAATTATGATTCTCGTAAAAGCTTTAAAAAAATCACCTAAAATTACAGATATATTATATTATTATATTCACCAATTGAATTGAAGATAACGGCCAAGGATAACACCAGAGTACAGACAATCCTCATCTTTTCTAACCAGAGGAAAGACTGATTAATGTATTAATGAAGAATTGGATTGAAAATGTAAATAACGAATATTCTAGTGCTTCTTTAGCTTATGTTATATATACTATAGCCAGTATCTCTTAGATCGAGGAAGTTAAGCTTGTTCGTCCGAGATATTTATATTTGATAAGAGTCAGAAATCTTTTACTTTTCAAGGAAAGCTGGTTTTTGCATGGCAAATTGATATAGTGTCTACTGTAAAGACCTATTTAAAGCTTTGAAAAACTAATATAGCTCTACAAAATATAATATATTGATAATATATTGATTCTATGAAACTTAAGATGTTTACAGTTTATTATGTCGAATTATTATTATTATTAATAATATTAGAATTAGAATTATCTAACTCTGAAGAGGTACTCACTCGACTTTTGAAAATACACTGTTAGTTAGTTAGTTTCAATGCGGTCAAGAAGTCTATGAAGAGCTCCCCTGGCGCTCAATCTATAAAGCCTAGTGTGCCACACCCTCACCTATTCACTCCCAGCAGTCGACCCCACACCTCTTGACGAAGCCGAGCTAATGCCGGGCACTGACATAATACATGCAGGGATGTTTCGGCATCCCTGCTGCATTTCCTGCACTCTTTCGTGGGGTTATACCCCATTTTATGCATACGCTAGTTCAAGTGGTTGTGGCCAGTTAGGATCCATACCACTGTCCTTATATCTTTCTTGGGTAAGCCAAGTATTTCCCTGCCTCTGCTCATCCTATAGGTATAATCTAGGATGGATTTCGCCTGACGGAAACCCAGGATTTATTCCCAGTATATCCGGTGTTTTGTTCGAATCCTGCTTTTAATGGCCATTCCGACGCAGCAAGACGATATTCCCAGTAATGGTTCCGGTCTTATGTATTCACTCGCTGCGTCGCGTTTTGCCAACTGATCCGCCTTTTCGTTGCCCTTGATCCCTATGTGACCAGGAACTCATATGAGAGCCACATTGTTTCTTTCCAAATTGATGTAATGCATTTTTGCGCCGACCTCATAAGACCCATCGGCGTTTCCAGATGAACCGCTCTGACTAGGATTACAAAGTCATCCGCATATCCCTGAGTATAGTGCCCCTCTTCATTCAGCATTCGAAGAAGGTCGTCCACCACAATGCACCACAGGAGGGGCGGCAGGACATCCCCCTGTGGGCAACTCCGTGGAGCTATTCCCCTTACTAGGCCTTCACCCTATCTAGTTTCTAGTCTTCTCCGGCGTAGCATGCTTCCATCCAGCATACAAGCTGGTCAGGCACGCCACATCTCAAAGCCTTTCGACAGATGACTTCTGGAGGAGTATTGCTGAAAGCATTCTGTATATCCAAGAAAGTGCCCACAGCATACATCTTTTGTTGCGACTGCTGCTCCAATTTTGCCACAACAGCATGAAGCGCAGTTTCTATCGAGCAGCCTGCCTGAAAAGCATGCTGCCCTCTATCTATCGGGGAGGCCAAAAGCACCTCATCCCTAATGTATCTCTCGACCAGCCTCTCCAACGTCTTCAGGATAAAAGACGTTA